>JANAVB010024994.1:9523858-9723858 GCA_029216955.1 Iris pallida
CTGACTGATAAAGGACTCGACATCCTTCAAAGCTTCATATAGAGCATCTCAAGTATCTTTGGATAGTCGGAGAAGCTCAAACAGTAATAGCCGAGCCAGAGTACTAGCGAGCTTTGTCAGTATCTCAAAGTTATAGGGTTTGATCGACCCTAAAATACCTTCTTTTCGTAGAGGCTTCTCTAAACGAGCCTATCTATGTTTCTGCTTATCTGTTGCTAAAGGTTGAGAGGGACCTTCTTTTTAGACAGCAGTAGTGGTGACGGAAGGCATCTCTTCAGCTGGGGCCTCCACTTACGGAGCGTTCTGATGAGAATGCGTCTGTACTGGAAGGGCTTCCTCCGGATAGGAAATAACCATTCGACAAGATATGGTCTTATTACTTTTGATTTTGGAGGTAGGACGTACCCCTGGTTGAGTCAATTTTGGAGCCAGATCTAGGTGAACCCACATGATCCCGTCTCGGTATGTGGTGACTAGCACCAGCCTGTTTACGTTGTAACGAGTCGGTAGAAGGTTGGTTACTTCCATTGTCGCCTTCGGGATGGGATGACGCCATCTTGAGCTTCAGTTTGTGGCAGGGTGCTAAACATGAGAGACACCAAAATCTCCGAGACTGTCTTGTCCTCGTAGTGAAATAAGAGGATGTTCGCATTAATCATGCGTTGTATATAATTATTCAGTATGTAGCGGTATCGGGTGGAGTGCCCGACGAACCGATGGTAGTAATAGTACCTCGGGTTGCCTACCCTGTCCACCTCATCGGGGCACTTAGGATCAGGGAACTTGATCTTGTCACCTTGCATCATCACCTAGAAGAGCTGTTGAGTATCTTCGTCAGTGAAGGAGTAGACCTCCTTCTGTCTTGGTACGACCGACGACTTCTGAGCAGGAGCCGACGCACCCTTTGAGGTATTCACAGTTAATGCCTGCTTTCCCTTTGGCTCCTGCCTACTGTTATTGTTGTTGGCAACATGCTTTCCTTTGTAGGAAAGCTAACCTCCAGAAGACGAGCATCACGAGCCTTCAACTTGATGGCTTCAGCGCTGATATTAAACGTTGTCCAGTCTATATATTAGGCGACGTCAACCCAAAGTTTGACTGTCGATGTCATATTCTTCCTGCAAGAGTCCATTAGCACAAACTCGAGGATGCCAGAAGTAGCCTTAGACACTTCTGCCGGAAGCGCTCAATATAGGCCCGGACTGTCTCCTCCTCCTTCTGGGTAATCTCCATAAGAGAAGACATAGTCATATCTTTCTCGCCGTCATAAAATCGGGCAAAGAAAAGGCGCTTTAAGTCCTCGAAGGAAGATATAGAGTTATCGGGGAGGCTACAATACCAGTCATAGGCTACCCCCTTCAGTGCTTTGATGAATAGACTCGTGATTAGGGCATCCTCTTTTGGCAGATATCCTGTTATGAAGTAGAAATAAGTAAGGTATTGACGGGCAGACTCCTTCCCGTCGAATGGTATCAATGACTGCAGTTTATACTTTGGAGGATAAACCACATTATTTTACTCAGGAGGATAGGGTTACCAGATTTCGAGCTTCTAGTGTTCCTCTTGTTTGTCTTTCGCCTCAAAACGATTGCGTACGTCTCTCACAATCTCTAACAGTTCTTCAGTAGAGCTTGGAGCAGGTAATTGAGGCAAGGTATGATGTTCAGCTTCTGAGGGAGCTGATGTCCGGGACAGGGTGTGATGAACCATCCCCGAAGATACCTGCTAAGGGGGTACATTTGATTCTCCATTAGCCCATGGATCAGGACCGGCGAATATAGGAGCCCTTGTCGAAGGTTGGGCCATCAGGGTATTCCGGATCTCAAATATGACCTGAGTCAAGGACTGTATGGTAGTAGAAAGGATTTTAAAGCCCACTTCCAGAGTATCCATGCGGCGTACGACATCCGGAGCCGAAGCATCTTCCACTTCTTCCTCGCTACCCCCTGTCATATAGACATACATGACATGGGTCAAAGTTGATGGATTTGTCGATGCTTCACTTTCAACCTCACTTTCTTGCAGAAAGGTTGGCATGAGCGCTTATTCTTCTGACCCCTCGAACTGGCTACCCCCAGCCACGTCGGCATCAGTTCCTTGATGTATACCCTCATCTTCGAATAAGGGATTGTTGTAGACAGTCAAGGTATGATCACCCCCAGCTTGTGCCGTTGATACAACCTTTATCCTTAATCAGTATTCTGAAATACCCTGGTCGATGGAATTACTGCTTTGTTTCCTCTCAGTCGACTCTTTGATGAACTAGCAGAGGCCAGAGTGTTGGTGATGTTTGCTTTTCTTCTAGGTACAGGAGAACTGGAGATGACATGGCACGAGGTGACCAAGATTTCTTCGTCGTCGTCAATTGGCACTCTCCATTCGAGGTAACATCGGACATGTATGACAGATTGTGCTCGCTAGAACACAGACTGCCTTGGTGGTGGAGCTAGTATCTTGTAACAGTAGCAGTTTATGGTGACCGCAGCACAAGTATGCCCTGTGAGGGGTACTTTGTGCGTAGGGTTATCTCTTCCGATCTATATCTGTGAGTGATCACATTACGTAAATCATATGAGAAGAGTTTTACATTCGCACACTCTTCAGACGGATGGTGGAGCCAAGCATCAGGGTGGTCATGTGAGTGATGCGCCCCTGATCTAGTTCTAGCGCATGAAATACATCCAGATCATTGGTGGAAGAACAACACGTATTATGAGTCGAACCCACTTTATGCGCACAGCCCACGTGGGTGTATGGGTTCAGAACTGCAAGAATTTCCCTACCCAACTTGGTCCATACACAAGATATATGCCCAAGTAGAAAAAGGACTTATTGTGATTCAAACCTATCTCATGCGTACAGCCCAGTAGGCACATGGGTTCGGTACCACAGAATTTGCTCTAACTGACTTGATTCCATGCGCACGAGATGCGTCCAAGTGAGAAGGGGACTTCAAGAGTTGAGTTATTGCTGGTGCCAAAGCACCTGAGTCAACTCTGTACAACTTACCATCAACTGTGCGTATGACTTTCAGTACGTATTTTTGGTTCGCTGCTGGCATAGCACGTTGAGGGCGCATCGCCTGTGCTGCCTTGGACTTTTCCATACTAGCCCACGAAGGCGCATATTACTAAGAATACAACTTTTCCTCGCCTTTATCGTGAGTGATTCTGTCAAAGACAGAGTGCTTTTCCTGTACAGCAGAGCTCATGTGTGGGAGATGGGTTGCGCCCTTGGACCGTCGATATAACTTTTTTGACTCGAAAGAAGCGGGTTGGGAGATGAAGTCAGCACTGCACTTTTCTGGCAGATGCGCTGCTCTAGTAGCAATGTCTGTTTGCTGAGAATGTCAGCAGGAAGGATTGGCTGCACCGGCACAACTCCTTCAGTTGTAGTTCTCGGCGTATCGTCTTTGCGCACCCAGACTTGGCGAGTCTTCTTCGACTTTGGCAGCCGCTTCGAAAGACTTGTGCTGGCTTCAGAGATGAACTACTCGTATGCTTGCTGATGGAAGCATACCATCAGTGTTTTCTAGGAGGAGTCGAGCTTATTGTCGTCAGACTGCGATACAACCTTCTCGTTGAAAGAGAAAATGGTCCCCGGCAGAGTCTCCAGCTTGTTTGCCATTAAAAAGTGTATGAAGAAAATTTACATATAATAACAAATAGAACAGAGTACAACATAGGATCTCAATGGAATCATTCTAGTACACTTTTATTTTTATTTGGGAACCGTGGCGATGGAGATGTGATTCTTTACTCCGTTGATGATCTGACGATGATCTCGAGCTCTGTGAATATCTGAGTTGCTCTAGAAGGTGATGAGTCAAAGAGGCTTCAAGTTAAAGAATACAAGATTCGAAGCAGATTGAATGAAGGAATGATCTTTATATTTATAAGCAACATAATGATCCGTTTATATGCGCATATTCGATGTAGGTATGGAAATTTTGCACGTAGGAATACCACGTGTCTGACTTTGTTGAGCGCATGGATGCTGCGCCAGGAAGCTTGAACTGAAACTGTTTGAAAACTGCACTGTTGGGGTGCGGAGGAGCTGACACGTGGTAGTTGTTGAGATTCATTTGTTACTGAGATCTTGGGTGCTTGATACCCGTTCGTGAGGAAACTGAGTCAATGACATGTGGCGCGTGCTCATTGCTCAAAGATCTTTAATTTGTTACAGGGTAATTTGCTTGGATGTGCCTAGGATTTGGCACATGAGAAGACTTTAGCAATGAATTTTGGGGTCAATAGGAAGTCTGGACGCATGGACATAGAGATGTATGCGAAGTTTTGATCGCATGGCCGTACAGGTGCATGCGAGTGTTTAGTCGTCCACGTGGCAGAGCATAGCCGACAAAATAAGTAATGATGGTGTTGATGTTGGTGGCTCTTCATTTTCTGTAAAAGTTGTCAACTATTCAGACTTCGAAACGTGTATTGACGACTCCTATCACTTAGCATTAAAGCTTAATGGGTGAGGACCTTAGGTGGGCGCATCTGTTTGCGCACCACTGAGCGCATCAAACACGAAGCGTATGGAGCTGAGGGGCGTATCAGCTGCGAGACACATCTCCTTCAGTCAACCGTGTTTAGTGTTTCAAGGCTCGAATTGATGTCTTTTGACTTACCTAAATTTAATTGAGATAGCACATTCATTGCCATTAATTCTAGGTTCATCACATTAACTTCGGGGAGAGCTATCACTTGGCGTATGGGTTTTGGTTGCCCTTGTAACTACCACTTTTCTAAAACAAGGATAATTTTAAACTCTTGTAAAATTTATCATGTTAGTTATTAAATAATAAATTTAAATCATGTTAATGATTAAATGGTGAATTTTTTGATTATTTTTTTATAATATTTAAATTGATGTATTGTGATTGTGTCCCTTTATAATGAAACTATATAACTACGTAGCCTAGAGACTAACCATGACCATGAAGACCTAACCGATGTGATTAGATTAGTTCACTACCACTTTCTAGGATAAGGGTATTTTGGTAATTTGTGAATTTTTTTTGAATTTTAATTAATTAATATTGTGCTAAGTGAGATATTAGGCCTAAACCTAGAATTGCCCTAATCTAGATGTTGATAATGAACCTAGAGGCTTAGTTAGTAGAAATCAACTAAATCACTAAGTTTTAGAATATCTAGATATTATGTTAAGGTTGAGATATTTGTAGGAAACCCTAATTGTTTGGGCCTTTACTAAGAGGCTTGAATTACAACTAAATGGGGCTTTAAAAACACAATTGAACATAACCAAACCCTAGCCCAACCAAGTGACAACCAAGGGCAGTCCCTCACCCTATATAACACATCATTGGCCTCTCTTCTTGCCTTTTTCATTGAAACCCTAACCCTAATAGTGTTCTTCCCCAAATTTGCCCCCTTTCACCAAATCAACTCCAAATTGAGCCAAATCAACTGCAATACACTCCCTAGTGCAGAGGAGGTCTCTATTGGCTAGCTAGCAAGGACTGGGAGCAATTTGGCCATAGGAATTGGTATGTGATCATTTCAAGTGCAGTTTTATTGAGATTCCAACTCTTAATAGGTAATGACCTCTAAACCTATTAATTTTCTGATTTCTTTCCAAAGATGTATTCATTTAGGGTCCTCTTAACTGTCACGACCCGCACCCGCTTTTTTGGATACGAGACGTGTCCAAGCCAGCCTACGCTGCACAGTCGACAGTAGAACGCTGTCAAGCCCGCAAGAAATAAATGCTCAAAATAAACTTTATTTCTCATTCACATTTCTAAATTTGATTACAACTTTTACAATATTTATAATTAAAGAAAATATAAAGTTCTCATAATTAATGAAAATGATACAACTGCTATTTATTTCTAGGTTGACCTCAGCATACCCAAGCCTTCCTAATGCTAAGAGTGGTCGCGGCTAAACCTGAAAAATATTGGTTTCCAATCAGAAATGGAACGAGTACAAACTCACAACAGATTCAATAAATGACGAATCCATAAATCTGTAAATAATAATGAAATACATGATGCAAAGACAAGTATAGAATCATAACAAAAACTGAGCATGGTGAACAAGGCAAATGAGTACTAAAACAGAGTAGACCTGTAACTAGCAATGTATACTGTAGAACCAGATACTGTACCAATCTAGTGAGTTGAAATACTACTTCGACATGTAAACGGCTAAGGCTAAATTCGGCACCCCACACATGAATTGTGCAACTACTATTAGACAAGAATAAGATCCGACACCCTGTACATGTAGTATGCAACTGCTATTAGGCATGAATAATTTTGGGTTTGTTTACATGTCTAGAGTATTTTCTCGTCCGACCAGTACTCATGGATCCAAACAGGTCACAAACACGATAATAGATTGGTCACGAACAACATGTAAAGAATCCACAACTACTATCTCGTGTAACATCGTGTCAAGAATCAATATAATATCAATGTAAACCACTACTACATACATGATTCATAGAGATAATCAGATATAAAAACTATCAGAGATGTACTCGCCTGAGGTCCTGTGCTGGTGAAACCGATAATACTATACCACTCAGTGAGCCACAACAGTCAACACATGCAGAAGTCTCTGAATGCTGACATAAATATTACCAATATTTTTAGAATAGTCAAATTAGCTAGATTTGTCTGTCCTTAAGTCCAATTCTGGACACAGGGGCAAAACAGTAATTTCAGGTCAAAACGGTGTCCGCCGTTGGACCCGTTTTGCACCAAAAAGTGTGCCAGAGTTTATGGTCTCTAAAGTCGTCAAACTATATGTCAATAGGTTTGGTTTTCCGATATGAACCCAACCGTATGTCCAAAGTTGGATTCCGGCGGGTCGTACACAAAATTACGGTTGAATCGGACCGTGCGGCCCGCAAAACGGCGATTCGATCAACTGTCTCAAAATCTGACCAAACTTGGCATACAAGACTAGAAAAACGATACGGTCCTGTTGGCGCAAGTTTCATCTTGATCTGACGAACGTGCACAAAGTAATTAAGAAATTTGCTCAGAGGCCGATACGGTGAATTTCGACGGATACACATTAAATTTGTCGTGCACACGCGACCAATTTAAATTCTGTCAAGCCTACACGTCCACTAAGTCGATACGCACATTTCGATGCTTTCGGTTCGCAACCACATCGCACGGATTGGCGGGATGCACGTCGTATCGAAAGTTTTTCTAGATTTTTATGGTTTTCTAAACTGATTTTTTCTTGATTTTTGCAATCAAATTATTCTGCACATACTTGATGAATTTAGGAACTACAAAAAGGGTTTCTAAGACCTATAGGTTGGCTAGGAGATGGTTCCATTAGGTTTTGAAAACTCCTACTGAGTTAACGAAAAACAGTTGCTAATCGGGGGTAGTTAGACTATTCGATACTCTATTTCGGGACAGATTATTTTATCGACTTTAAGTCGATTTGTTGGGCCGCTCTTGAGCATCTACGTAAAATTAATTAGAGGAATTCAAAGACGTATATATGGGCTACATACCAGAGAAGAAGGATCGAAAAATGATCGAGTATGAAGGCCGTTTCCTTCCCGCGAAGTCGGCCTCACAGGGCTGCTGTGATCGCTGCTACTGTGTTCTTCCCAAGGCGCACGCGCGGTTTGGCCGGCATGTGGCCGTCGGGCGGCGGCTGTACGCTCGTGCGGCCCTAGGTTGCGCGCGCGTGTCAGGAGGTCGGGGGTCGAGGATTCGGCTAGGGTTTTCTTCCTCTCTCGATATCTCGAATGTATATATATACTTTATTTTGGTCGAAAAGAGCCAGTCGAGGGGGGGGGGGGTCGGGTTTGTGTACAGGCTCGGGTTGTGTTTGGGCCTTAGGTTTTTTGCTCATTTGATTATATTCTCTTTATTAGCTATATATATAACCATGTCACAATACATACCTATATACATAAATAAATATTCCATAGCCGAAAATCTAAATGATAATTTCC
Source organism: Iris pallida (assembly GCA_029216955.1). Lineage (NCBI taxonomy): Eukaryota > Viridiplantae > Streptophyta > Magnoliopsida > Asparagales > Iridaceae > Iris > Iris pallida. Next base: position 9,531,821 of record JANAVB010024994.1, read on the forward strand.
TTGTGTATGGTTTATAAAAATATGCACATATGTACATATAATTCATTTGATAATGAATTATCAGACTAAACGAATACTAATTATATTATTCAAGAATAATAATAATAATAATAATAATAATAATAATAATAATAATAATAATAATAATAATAATAATAACCCACTAAAATGACCAATTAGGGTTTTTGGTGAGCATATCATACCCCATCTTTATTTGGCCCTAGAAATTCGTACAAATATTCTAAAACAACATTTAAATAAAATATTAAATATTTAAAAAATATTTTTCAAGTCCTAAAAATAAATAAAAAAATATTTGTACACACATAAAATGTCTACATGGCCGTCTTTGGTCTTTCTACATGCCTACATGGGCGTGGATTTGGTTCGGGTCTATGTAACTCCTCTTTCCGGAAATTTTGAAATATTTTTTATTTATTATTTTTGATTTAAATGGTGCTTTTTAGAAGGAAATAGATAATTATTTAGTTAACTATTAAGGTAGATGATTTTAGTCATGGTTAGGAATTGGAGTACAAGGTGACTAGAAATTATGGCACGGATAGTGCAGTGGCGTGCCTTGACTAGTGTATTAGCCATGCCAAGGAAGACTTAGCCAAAAGTGTGTCCTAACTAGGAAAACCAGGCTATGTTGCGACTTAACCTCTAAAGACATTTTAAATTATTTATTAATTATATTATTGACTTGTAGGAGATCCTGTTTGTGTCGATTTAGCTCGGACTAGACCCAAACCGAAACCGAGCCCATGTAATCTTGTAGTGAGACCAAAGACGACCACGTAGGCATATTTACGTGTGTATAAATAGTTCCTAAATTATTTTGGGTATTGATGTACATTTTTAATTATTTAAATATTTGTACAAAAAATAGTACTTTTATTATTAAATATTGTTTTACCATATTTGTAAAATTTTTGGACCCGGATAAAGGTGAATAGTATGGATTCACCAAACCACCATTTAATTATTTTATTATTATTTTTTTATTTTGTGGTGATTAAATAAATATATTTATTACTATCAGATATTATTAATATTGATTGTATTTAAAATATTTTATTATCTATATGGGATTTGTGGTATATATATATGTATAAATATCAGGATATATATATTGAATATATAGGCATGTAAATGTATTTATAATTTATTAGGGTATATACATGAATACATGTTGTACATATATATAGGTGTGTGAATACATTTATAAATTATTAAAGTATATATATATATATATATATATATATATATATATATATATATATATATATATAAATATATATATAAATATATATTTTATATATATATATTTGTGTGTGTGTGTGTATGTGTGTAGGTATATATAAATATATACGATATGTGTGTGTATGTGTATATATATATTTATATATACCTACACACATACACACACACACAAATATATATATATATATATATATATATATATATATATATATATATATATATATATATATATATATATATATATATATATATATGCATGAGTTGAGGAGAGTAACAGTAAAGGGGAGCCCAACCAAAATAACCCAAAGCCGAGCCCAGCTGAACATCAGCCCATGCAAACCCCCACCTCAGCCCGAGAAACTTTTTCCCCATTCGGCTCTGTTTACAACAAAAGCCTCTATGTATATATATAACGATAAAAAATTGAGAGGTTTCCTCAACGAAAAACTCTAACCAAATCTTGATCCCCTGGGTTCGTGATCCACCCCAGAAACTACCCCAACATTGGGCAGCTTCAGCGTGCACAGAGCGCCGCCCATCGCCGGCCGTAGCGCGCGCTGCACTAGAAAACAGAGCAGCAACCGCGAACAGAGCACAGCAGAACTCGTGTATTTGGGCTGTTTTCGTCGCAAGTTTTTGCATCGTATGGTGGATCGTTTATGGATCTTCCACTTCAGGTATGAGCAAGACCTATAGGGCTTTAAACGCCTTCAAATAGATTGTAGGTTATATCACTAATTTGATTTAAAAATTGACACGAAGTTTGACAAAAATTGTCTCGAACATGACAGAATTTCGCGTTTGTAAACCTATTTTGGAAGGCAACAAATCGTTGACCCATCAAGTAATTTAGAAATCCACCTGAATAGGATTGTAGATAACCTATACGGAATTAAAACCCTTCTCATAGTTTTTGATTTCATCAAATGTATGCCAGAAAAACAAATCTTGAAAATCAGAGAAAACCATTTTCAAAAACAGAATTATTTTTAGAAAAACCTTCGATACGACGTGCGTTCCGCCAATCTGGGCAACATGGTCACGAACCGAAAGCATCTAAAGGTGCGTATCGACTTCGTGGACATGTGAACTTTGACGGAATTCAAATTGGTTGCGTGTGCGCAACGAATTTGATGCATATCCGTTAAAATTTACCGTATCGGCCTCTGTATAAATTTCTCAATTACTTTGTGCACGTTCGCCAGATCGAGACAAAACTTGTGCCAACAGGACCGTATCATCTTTTTGGTCCTGTATGCCAAGTTTGGTCCGATTCTGAGACAGTTGATCGGATCGCCGTTTCGCGGGCCCCACGATCCGATTCAACGGGCAATTTTGTGCACGACCTGTCGAAATCCACAATTGGACATATAGTTGGGTTTGCATCACTAAAAAGAATCCGTAGACATGTAGTTTGACGACTTTAGACACCATTAACTCTGGCACGCTTTTCGGTGCAAAGCGGGTCCAACGGCGCACACCATTTTGGTCCAAAATTACCGTTTTGTTCCTGTGTCCAGAATTGGACTTAAGGACAGGAAATCCAAGCTAATTTGACTATTTTGAGAACGTTGGTAATATTGGTTTCAGCTTTCGGAGACAATTGTGATAATTTGGACTTTATGGCTTAGCAGTTGACTATATTTTGTTGGATCTGCGTGCAACTTCCAGCCAAGTATACCTTGCCTCTCTCTACAGTTTATTTACATGCATATTTATATTATTATATAGTTTTACTAGTTGATTATTGACATGTTATTTGTACATCATACATGCTAGTATATATATAGTCCTTGTTTATAGTTAGCTTTGTAGTTTATATTGGATATATATATATAGTTCTTGTTCATAGTTAATTTTGTAGTTCATAGTGGATTGGTTCTCTCATATATCTTGATTGGGTCGTGTTGTGTCATCACATGTACTTGGATTGAGTCTTATCGTGTCATCGGATGAATAAGTCATAACGGAACTGCTGTACATTGAATTCCTGAAGCTAACCTGCGAGTCCACACCGGGGGCAAGGGTTAGTAGTTATCTGTACCATGATTTCGTGAAGCTAACCTGCGAGTCCATACTAGGGGCGAGGGTTAGTAGATATCTGTCCGCACTTGCGAGTCCACACTAGGGGCGAGGGTGATTCCTTGAAGCTAACCTGCGAGTCCACACTAGGGGCGAGGGTTAGTAGTTGATCAAACCTGCGAGTCCACACTAGGGGCGAGGGTTTGAATATTCGATTGGTTATCCGTTGACATCGTGACCTCGTGTTCTCTGGTTCTTCTCCAGCAGTTCGTTTATGTGTAGTGGTTCTTCCAGTCATGTATAGTCATGTTTTCGTGTTGATTGGTCTTTTTCTGTTTATTTTCTGTATTTTCTTTATTGCATGAGAAACTGCTAGATAGGCATATTTTTATGTATCTTGCTATGTCCCCTGAGGACCTGATGATCTCTTCAGGTTAGTGATGGCATGGAGTTAGCTAGTAGTTCTGGATGGCAGATGTGATGATACGCTTGCAGGATTCATGTATCATTATTATGTTTGTTATCCTTTCGTGCTTTATATTCCTTATCATGAGATATCTTGCTTATTGATTCAGTTTAGAGACTCTTGTTATATTCTTTGGAGTCTCATCGGATATATATGCTAGTGGGATACAGACCACGACCCATAGTGTTCATTCATATTTCGTACACTTTTTGTGGATTTGAGATATAGATTTACCTTTGCCATGATTTGGCAGTTTACCATAGCCGTGACAGCGTTTACGTATTCGAGTCAAACTGGAGTCCGCTTGATGCGTAGCTGGCTTGCTCACGAGCTCGCGTTCGAAAAACGGGTGCGGGTCGTGACAAATTTTTTTGGTGGCCCATGCAGGTTAAAGCATATCGTATCGGTTACGTAACTGTACTGATACGAGCCTACGACTATGACTAAACCTTAGAAATCTCAATCCACACTGTCTTGAAAATTCTTCTAGAAATTCTCTACGTCCTTGAAACTCCATATTTGCTCTCGATTATACTTCCTTGCTTTTCGTACCATTGATTCTCGTCCCTTTTTATTTCAAGGTGACGAACGATCGTGCTGTCTAGAATTTATCAGAAATTCTTAAATTATAGTATAATATTGCTTGACTATTAAATATTTGGTTGTTTATAGATATGAGGGATTATAGATGCCATATGCCCTAGACAGCTGCTGGTAGTGAGTTTAACAATTAGTTGGGAGGTTATAAATGTTTCTAGTGACTGGTACTTGAAGAGTAGTGTGACCCAAGGTGGGTAGAAGTCCTCGAAGTATTCGGAGTTATAAAATGGCTAGGAGAAGGATATAAAATATTTTTGAGGAATTTAAAATTTATGGAGATTAAGGTTAAGGTAGACTTTCTTTTGGATTTTAAGGAATAGTTATGAATTAGAATTTCGAGGACGGAATTATTTTTAAGGTGGGTAGATTTGTAACTCCTCTTCCCGAAAATTTTGAAATATTTTTTTATTTATTATTTTTGATTTAAATAGTGATTTTTAGAAGGTTATAGATAATTATTTAGTTAATTATTAAGGTAGATGATTTTAGTCATGGTTAGGAATTGGAGTACAAGGTGACTAGAAATTATGGCACGGATAGTGTAGTGGCGTGCCTTGACTAGTGTATTAGCCATGCCAAGGAAGACGCAGCCATAAGTGTGTCATAACTAGGAAAATCAGGCCAAGTTGCGACTTAACCTCTAAAGATATTTTAAATTATTTATTAATTATATTATTGACTTGTAGGAGATCCGGTTTGTGTCGATTTAGCTCGGACTAGACCCGAACCAAAACCGAGCACATGTAATCTTGTAGTGAGACCAAAGACGACCATGTAGGCATATTTTATGTGTGTACAAATAGTTCCTAAATTATTATGGGTATTGACGTACATTTTTAATTATTTGAATATTTGTACAAAAATTGGTATTTTTATTATTAAATATTGTTTTACCATATTTGTATAATTTTCTGGACCCGGATAAAGGTGAATAATATGGATTCACCAAACCACCATTTAATTATTTAATTATTATTTTATTATTTTGTGGTGATTAAATAAATATATTTATTACTATTAGATATTATTAATATTGATTATATTTAAAATATTTTATTATCTATATGGGATTTGTGGTATATATATATATATATATATATATATATATATATATATATATATATATATATATATATATATATATATAAATATCAGGATATATATTGAATATATAGGCATGTAAATGTATTTATAATTTATTAGGGTATATACATGAATACATGTTGAACATATATATATAGGTGTGTAAATACATTTATAATTTATTAAAGTATATACATATGCACATATTATATATATATATATATATATATATATATATATATATATATATATATATATATATATATATATATATATATATATATATATATTGTTTGTATTTTTTTTTAAATAAAGGTAAAGCCTTCATGTTGAAAGAGAGATCAAGAGGTTGGAACCGGAAGATAGCCCAAGTTCCTACAAAAAGAGGGATGAACCCTAAACACGTAAATACCCATTAACAAAAGAGACTACAATAGTAGTTTTTTTTTGGGAATCACAGGAACCCAAAAGAAAAACTAAACTCCAAACTTTCGAAATTCGAAAATCAAAATTCGAAAGAGGGGGGCACTCGGCCCTAGGGGGAGTCGGGTGTGCGGCCCGAGGTGGCACGTGGCCCGATGGGTGCACTGCGCGAGGAGGGCGCGCAGCCCGGAGGGGGGTTCTCTGCGCGAGGAGGGCGCGCAGTCCGGAGGGACGGAGAGGGAGCACTGCCTCCGGCGAAGGAGGCCGGGGGGGGAGGGCCAGGGGAGAGGGAGGAGGAAACGTCGGAGTCAGCCGAAGCGGGCGAGCCGGCGAACCAGGCAAGGGGCGAGGGACGGCGGGGGGGGGGAGCGGAGGGGGTGCGACCACCTGCAGGGCGAGGAGGGGCCGACCACAAGAGGGACCCGTAGGCGGTGGGCTACGGCAAAGGCCGACGGACGGAGCCGGGCGCCGCGGGGGAGAGCAGAGGGCGCGCTACGGGGGGGAGGGGGGCGGAGGTTGCCCCAGAGGTCACCAGGCCCTATGGGGAGGAGGGTAACGGCCGCAGGGGCACCACGCCGCGGCGGTGGGGAGACCCGAACCGTCGGGGACAGAGGAGGCCCAGTAGGGGCCAACCGGGGGGGGGGGATGAGTAGGGGATCCAGCTCCGCTGCAGAAGGGGGGCCGCCGGGAGGGAAGCCGCCTCCAAAGCGGGGGGGGGGAGGGGGCGTCGGGGAGGGCGACGGCCGAGGAGGGATCCGGAAGGAAGAGAGAGGGGGCCCTTTTGGGATGCCACTACAGAGGTGAAGGGAGGCGGATCGCCGGGAGGAGGCGCCGGGATAACGTCCGCAGCAGAGCAGGGGGGCTGCTATCCAAGGAAAGAAACCGCCAGGGGGAGAGTAGGCGGGGCGGGAGGAAGGCGGAGGGGAGGACGACGAGGCAGGGGGTGGGGGGCTGGGGGTGGCACGGGGGGAGGATCGGCGCCGGACGGGGCAGCGCACGGGCCTGGGGAAGAGCTAGGAAGAGGAGGAGCCGGGGAAAGAGAAGGGACCGAGACGGCTGCAGCCAGGGGGTCTGAGGGGTGCCTCCGGGCCGCGGACGGGAGGGAGGGCGGTGTAACGTCGGCGATGGCGAACGGAGAAGACGTCGAACCAGGGTAGGCAGCTCAGTGCGCATGGCGATGAGCGAGCTAGGCGGGGGGCCAAGGAGAGAGGGAGCCGAGGGCGACCGCTGGCGCCGAGCACAGCGACGCCTCCGACGCCCAGTGCGGCGGCTGCGACGAGGACATGAGAGGAAGAAGAAGGGGCTGCCGCACGTCGGACAGACGTCGGCCTTGGGGGGACCCCGCGGGGAGAGCTGCCGAAGGAGGCCCGTCCATCCGACGGGGAGGCCAGGGGGAGAGGGGAACTCTCGACGACGAAGGGGTCGACGGGGAGCGACCGGCCTCCAGCCAACGGCGAGGGGGGATGGGGATTCTCGAGGAGCGGGGGGCTCCTTCCAGAGGAAGCCAAACCCAAGCCCCAGCTATTTTTTTTTATATATATATATATATATATTATATACTTTTTTATATATATTTTTATTTTTATTTTTATTATATATATATATATATAAATATATATATATAAATATATATATATATAAATATATAAATATATAAATATATAAATATATATATATATATATATATATATATATATATATATATATATATATATATATATATATATATATATATAAATATATATAAATATATATATATATATATATATATATATTTTAAATATATATATATATATATATATATATATATATATATATATATATTATATATATTATATATATATATATATATATATATATATATATATATATATATATATATATATATATATATATATATATATATATATATATATATATAAACAATATATATATATATATATATATATTTAATATATATATATATATATTGTTTATATATATATATATATATATATATATATATATATATATATATATATATATATATATATATATATATATATATATATATATATATATATATATATATATATATAATAAAAAATAAAAATAAAAGCACGTGACAGGACTATCCGTGCCATGATTCTTGGTCATCTTATACTTTAAAACTCAACCATGGCTAAAGTTATCTACCGTAATAATTATCTAATTAATTATTTATAGAATCGTAAAAATTATAATTTCAATAAAATAAAATAAAAATATATTAATATTCTGGGAAGGGGAATTACAAATCTACCAACCTTAGAAATAAATTCGTCCTCAAATTTAAGGACTACTAGGATAGGCAGACTTGGTAGATTGGTGAAAGATAGTAAAAATTTATGATAAAGAAATTGATCAAATAAAATAAATAAAATAGAAGAAAATACTTGAAACACTAAAAATCCTAAAATGCTCTCAACTTTAACTTTTGAAACAAGTTTGATAAGGAAAATAATCATGAACAAAGTATCGACGAAATCTGCCTTCAACCCCAACAAATATGTGAATAAGTAAATGAATAAAATTTTTGAAACTCCGGGAAAGAAAATCTAGGGATTTGACCCAATCATGTCCCAAATCATTCATAAAATATTGTCTGAAATAATACCTATCACTTTAAATAATCCTCGTAATAAAATCAATTTTCAAAATATTGTTAAGAATAATTCAGATACTTATAGCTGTATATTTTCCACAAATACAATATCTTCTAAAATAATATAGTATTAATTTGAATTTAATATAACTCTTGATAAAATAATAATTCCAATAATCCTAGAATAAAATCTCTTCTAAAGTTTTGCAAATCTCTCCTCATTTTTTCCAAAATATCTAAAATAGAAATATAATAAAAGTTATTTTCCGATCTGGAAAAATAATTAAACTAAAATAAACTAAATGGAGAATGTAATAAAACGGAAAGTGGGCTTACGACCTACCCACCTTAGAATGATTTGTCCTCGAATTTAAGGACTAGGATGATCAAATCTTTCTAAGATTTAAATAAATATTGGATTTAACAAATCAAAATCAATCCATAATAATTTTAAAAATATTTCAAGATCTTATTAAAATATAAAAAATGCATTTGATCCAATCCAAATATAATACAATAATAATTTAAATGAATAATATGTTTATTAAATGACTTGGAAAACATGGTATATATTATTTAAATAGTACATATCTTGGTTAGTCTAAGGCTGAATCAAACTAATTATAATATAAAAAAAATTAATTTAATTGATAATTAATATTATCAAATAATTTAAACGATATTTTATAAATTCTAAATCCAAAATAGTTTGACAAAAGTTCTGTTGTCATCAAAATATATTCGATAGTGGTTACACATAAAATCTATTTTCTGACTAAAATTTATTAAAATAAAACAAAATAAAATTTTTGAAAGCAGGGATACGGGTTTACAAATCTATCCACCTTAAAAATATTTCGTCTTCAAAATTTCAAAGAGCACGATTAAGCACGACTATGAAGAATAATCAAGAAACCAAATTTTTAATTGATACGAAATAAACGACGAATGATATAATCAAAGGAGTGATACGATTCATAATCTAATTAGTCACGCGTAAAAATGATAAAGATAATAGACAAAAGGAGAGTGTTATTTGGTACGACCAGTATTCGGTCAAATGGCCTAGTTGACAAGCAAATATTTTTAAGAATAATTAAGAGTGAAGTGGTTGGGCACGACCAGTCTATGGTCAACATGGTTGAGTTATTACCAGCTTTTTAAGGAATGATCGAGGTTCTCGATGAAATCTAAACAGGATTTTAGTCGCATTTAAGAGGCAGTCACGATCAAGGCTAATCGTACGAATCATCCAAGCTGGGTGAAAATAGAAAGTTGACACGATCATGATCATGATCAAAATAGTCATGACCGTAGTTGGAATGAAGGTATAACCTTAGCTATGATTTAGTTGAAATTATAGACACGGTTATGATTTAGTCTTGATCAAAATGGTTTAAGATCGATCAAAATTGAAATCACCTTGGTACGAACAACTAGTTGAACAAAATTATTTAGACACGATCATAGAATAGAATTCTAGGATGACAGGCAAATTGGCACGATCGAAATAGAATCAAATAGCTTGGTCGTGATCAAAAAGTATTTAAGGATGATTCAATCGAATCGTACTAACACGAACGATTGTGTAGGCATGATCATAGAATCAAACCTAGGAAATGATACGAATTGACTCGATCGAAATATAATAAAAGGAGTCTAGTCATGATCAAAATTGCTCAAGGATGATCAAATCCAAAAATGCTTAAAATATTTATCCACAATTATTTAGGCACGAGTTTAGAATCAAAATTTAGATAGGTTTAGGAATCCAGTCGAAATTATATTAAAAGATGACAATCTGAAAAATAGAAGGATAAGAAAGGAAGGGAGAACTACCGACTTATTGAGAAGATTGTGACTAGGAATAAGCACAAATTAGTTTGAAAACTTAATAGTTATATGCCAATAAGACGTAGTCTCTATGGTATTCAAAACTCGTAAACATAATCGAAGTCATTTTACCAAAAATTTATGCCTCACCAGTGTACAGCTAGCTACAATAAACTCTTGATTCCACGACTCAAGCAAGGATACAGTAACGAATACCCTATCAACTCTATCCAATCTGGATATAACATCTTAAAGACGAAGATAGGATGACCAAGATATAGCTTTGACAACATTCGATAACTTATACTTACTCGAGATTACTTCAACTTAGGGATCATGCCTCGCCAGTGCGCTACTGGTTGCAGTGAACCCACAACCTCCATAAGTCAAATAAGTGGCAACAGTGCATGGTTGTTTGCCATAATAAGTCACCGATCATCCTTTCGACTATATCCTTAAAATCTTAACGGAGGTTCAAAAAAATCCTGAAACAAATTGACCATGATGGAGAATGCTAGAAATTTGAACAAATTGATCATTATAGGAAAGTATACGTATCCATCCTTGAAGGGGAGGTATCAATTTTTTTGAAAATTCAAACGATTGATTAGGAAGGATATGGTCGAAGGCAAGATGGGTAAAAATCTTATAACCCTTATTTCACGGATATTCAATATTCAACGTTTGAGAGGAAAACTTTTTAATCCAAAAACTTAACTCGAGATTAATAGAAAATTGAGGGAGAAGTTATTTTAAAAATAATTCCTTAGGTCCAAGGTAAAGATGATACGAACTTATGATATGGCGATGTTTAGAAAAGACATAAGGTAAAGTTGTACAATTGATAATGATTAGGAAGAAAATGACCGGAAGCAAAAGAAATATAAACTTAAATTTATATTTCTTCTAATATTCAAGGTCGAGGGAAAAATATGTAAAGCACTATGTCTACCTATTATGAATATATTTATGCATAAATATATAGGTATAGCCTAAGTAAATCCCAAAATCCCAAATTATCATTCTAAGAGGAGGTTATCCTACTTCCAAGAAAATAAAAATTTAAATAGCAATAATACCTATATTATATTCAATATATAATTTATAGAAATTATACCCAATACTAGATGGACTACCAAAATATATACACATCTATATATCTAAATGGACATCGTTGGTCGCTCTACGTGACCACTATGACTTGGGTTGAGTTCGGGCTAGTTTGGAGCAACCAGGTCTTCTAAAAGCCAATAATCTTAATAATAAATAACTAAATTATTCCTAGGGTTATGTCACGATTTGGCCTGGTTTTCCTAGTTAGAATACATCTATGACTCAGCCTTCTCTACCATTGCTAGAACACTAGTTAAAGCACTCGACCGCACTCTCAGTGCCAAAATTTTTGGTTATCTTGCGCTCCAAAACATAATCGTAATTAGGGCATTCTATACTGAATATTTATAAAATTCTAAAATCACATTTTAATTCAAACAAATAAATAAAAGGATATTTTCCAAACTTTCGGAAAGAGGGATTAGGGTCAAGAATTGGGTTCCAGGAAGACCTAAGTTGATGAGTAAATAGTCTACCCACCTTAGGTCACATCGACGTATCAAAATGTAATAGTGTATCTATAAAACTTTCCAGGTCATCTAAATTTAGTAAATTGTATGGCCTAATCCTTAACTACCCAATAATCAAATTACTAAGGGACTCCTTTTCCTAGTCATTCTCTTAAATTAATTCAATCCTAATTGTGAATGAGCATTTCCTAGTCTCAGGCTCACAATAGTACGACTAACTTAAGTACTATCACGAGTTTGCAATCTTTGCGAAAATGGACCTACATGGGCCACCATAAAAACTTGTCATGACCCGTACCCACTTTTTTGGGTACGAGATGTGTCCAAGCCAGCCTACGCCGCAGAGTCGGCGGTAGAACACTGTCAAGCCCGTAAGAAATAAATGCTCAAAATAAACTTTATTTCTCATTCACATTCTAAATTTGATTACAACCTTTATAATATTTATAATCAAAGAAAATATAAAGTTCTCACAATTAATGAAAAAAATACAACTGCTATTTATTTTTAGGTTGACCTCAGCATACCCAAGCCTTCCCAATGCTAAGAGTGGTCGCGGCTAAACCTGAAAAATATTGGTTTCCAATCAGGAATATAACGAGTACAAACTCACAACAGATTCAATAAATGACGAAATCCATAAATCTGTAAGTAATAATAAAATATACGATGCAAAGACAAGTATAGAATCATAAAAAAAACTGAGCATGGTGAACAAGGCAAATGAGTACTAAAACAGAGTAGGCCTATAACTAGCAATGTATACTGTAGAACCAGACACTGTACCGATCTAGTGAGTTGAAATACTACTTCGACATGTAGACGGCTAAGGCTAAATCCGGCACCCCGTACATGAAATGTGCGACTGCTATTAGGCAAGAATAAGAACCGACACCCCGCACGTGTAGTATGCAACTGCTATTAGGCATGAATAATTTTGGGTTTGTTTACATGTCTAGAGTATTTCCCCACCCGACCAGTACTCATGGATCCAAACAGGTCACGAACACGGTAATAGATTAGTCACGAACAACATGTAAAAAATCCATAACTACTATCTCGTGTAACATCGTGTCAAGAACCAATGGAATATCAATGTAAAACACTACTACATACATGATTCATAGAGATAATCAGATATAAAAACTATCAGAGATGTACTCGCCTGAGGTCTTATGCGGGTGAAACCGATAATACTATACCACTTAGTGAGCCACAACAGTCAACAAATGCAGAAGTCTTCGGATGCTAAAATAAATATTACCAACATTTTCAAAATAGTTAAATTAGCTAGATTTTCCTATCCTTAAGTCCAATTCTGGACACAGGGGCAAAACGGTAATTTCAGGTCAAAATGGTGTCCGCCGTTGGACCCGCTTTGCACCAAAAAGTGCGCCGTGCACAAAATTGTCCGTTGAATCGGACCATGGGGCCCACAAAACGGTGATCCGATCAATTGTCTCAAAATCTGACCAAACTTGGCATACAGGACCAGAAAAATGATACGGTCCTATTGGCGTAAGTTTTGTCTTGATCTAATGAATGTGCACAAAGTAATTTGAAAATTTGCTCAGAGGTCGATATGGTGAATTTTGACGGATACACATCAAATTCGTCGTGTACATGCGACCAATTTTAATTCCTTCAAAGCGCACACGTCCACGAAGCCGATACGTATCTTCTGATACTTTCAGTTCGCGACCACGTTGCCCGGATTGGCAGGACGCACGTCGTATCGAAGGTTTTTCTAGATTTTTATGGTTTTCTAAACTGATTTTTCTTAATTTTTGTAATCAAATTATTCTGCACATACTTGATGAATTTAGGAACTACAAAAAGGGTTTCGTAGACCTATAGGTTGGCTATGAGATGGTTTCATTAGTTTTGAAAACCCCCACTGAATTAATGGAAAATAGTTGCTAATCGGGGGTAGCTAGACTATTCGATACTCTATTTCGGGACAGATTATTTCATCAAATTTGAGTCGATTTGTCAGGCCACTCTTGAGCGTCTACGTAAAAGTAATTAGAGGAATTCAAAGACGTACATATGGGCTACGTACCAGAGAAGAAGGATCGAAAAATGATCGAGTGTGAAGGCCATTTCCTTCTCGCGAAATCGGCCTCGCAGGGCTGCTGTCACTGCTGCTACTGTGTTCTTCCCAACTCGCGCATGCGGTTTGGCCAGCCTATGGCTGTTGTGCGGCGGCTGCGCGCTCGCACGGTTGAGCCCTAGGGCGCGCGCGCGTGTCAGGAGGTCGGGGGTCGAGGATTCGGCTAGGGGTTTTCTTCCTCTCTCGATATCTCGAATGTATATATATACTCTGTTTTGGTCGAACAGAGCCGTGGGGGAGGGGGGTGGTCGGGTTTGTGTGCAGGCTCGGATTGTGTTTGGGCCTTGGGTTTTTTGTTCATTTGATTATTTCTCTTTATTAGCTATATATATATATATATATATATATATATATATAAATATATAAAAAAAATAAATAAATAAATAAATATATATATATATATATATATATATATATATATATATATATATATATATATATATATATATATATATATATAACCATGTGACAATACATACCTATATACATAAATAAATATTCCATAGTCGAAAATCTAAATGATAATTTCCTTGTGTATGGTTTATAAAAATATGCACATATGTACATATAATTCATTTGATAATGAATTATCTGACTAAACGAATACTAATTATATTATTTAAGAATAATAATAATAATAATAATAATAATAATAATAATAATAATAATAATAATAATAATAATAATAATAATATAAATAATAATAATAATAATAATAATAATAATAATAATAATAATAATAATAACCTACTAAAATGACCAATAAGGGTTTTTGGTGAGCATATCATACCCCATCTTTATTTGGCCCTAAAAATTCGTACAAATATTTTAAAACAACATTTAAATAAACTATTAAATATTTAGAAAATATTTGTCAAGTCCTAAAAATAAATAAGAAATATTTGTACACACATAAAATATCTACATGGCCGTCTTTGGTCTTTCTACATGCCTACATGGGCGTGGGTTTGGTTCGGTTCCAGTTCGTACTAAATTGGCACAACCGGGTCTCCTAAAATCATAATATTAATTAATATATAATTAATCAATCTATAGTGGTTAAGTCGCAACTTAGCCTGATTTTCCTAGTTAGGACACACTTATGGCGGGATCTTCCTTGGCATGGCTAATACACTAGTCAACGCACGCGACTGAATTATCCGTGCCATATTTCATGGTTATCTTGTACTTCAAAACTCAACCATGGCTAAAGTCATCTACCGTAATAATTACCTAATTAATTATTTATAAAATTCTAAAAATTATAATTTCAATAAAATAAAATAAAATAAAATAAAAATATATTAATATTCCGGGGAGGGGATTACACTAACCCTAGGCTAGGTTTGTGTAACGCCCCAGTCCCAAAATACTTAGGACTAAGTACGTAAACATGCCAGCTGTATACATACGAAGTATACTCCAATATATGGAACCCCGTATGTATACATAAACTGTAAAATACAGTAAAACCATGATAACTAAATCTCATCCACAACAATAAAGAATAATATTATAATTAACTCAAGAATTTTTTATTTATACATGTAGTTGGGCGGAGGCAAATCCATTACCAACCAATTTAAATGAAAGAAGATATACAAGGAAATGATCGAAAAAATGGCAAGACGAACCAAGAGCAATCATCCTCGAAGAAATGGAGAAGCTCACGGCCTTGGCTAGAACACCTGCGAAAAGTCACAAAGCACACACCTGGAGAGATAACCAGGTCCTCAGAGGGACGTAACAAAATCTTAGAGGGGCTTGCTAATTCCAAAATCTTATGTTTCTTAGAGAGGCTTGCGATCTATTTCCCTCAAAAATTTTGCTCTTGATTTAAACAAAAACGATTCCACGATTGACTTGAAGAATTTAGATTGCAATCTGTTACCGTAGTTATCTAAACGCACGAGCAAAGGGATATAAAAATGCAAAATAAAAGATCGTTTCATAAATTCCATACAGATGGACGAACGATCACGATTGTAATCATATTCTTAGAGATAGAGTATAATAAGTTCAATATTCTACCCAAGTTATAGAAGTTGGTTAATCGAGGAAAGCAAGTAATAGGACTTCTAAGAAGGTCAAATTTCAAGAAGGTATATGGAAGTATGAGGTATTTAAATCATAGTCACGGACTATATAGGAAGTCTAGGTATTATATATTTAATATGGCCCATATATTAACTATGTTTGATCAAGACAGTATGAGAGGTCTTAGTCATGTATATCCGGAAGTAAGTTGGTACCGAGAGATGCATAACATATGTCACGCCCCGATTCATAGAGTCATTTATTCACATATTTTATCTCTTGGAATCGATCGTCCTCGCTTGGGCGTGATGCCGTATAAGTCTGGTATTGCACTTGTACAAGGCAAAGATGGCACATAATCGATTTTCTTCACATAGAAATACATCGCAGCGACAGAAGCAGATAAATTGAATTTAGTGAGGACAATCTTTCTCATTGAATAGAAGTAAATTACTTTTTTATAGCAGCGAAGATAAAAAGGATAACTTAAAGTCACACAGAGACATATAGAACTTTGTTCTCTTTATTGATAATTGAAGAAAAGTACAAGACTTGTATTGAAGTACAATGCTTACAACCAATCTCACTTTACACTAAAGCCAACTGAACAATGCTATACAGCTTACATTTGAAACTTGGATACATTGGATTACAACTCGATATACCGACTTGGCTTACAATCTCACTGGCACAACTGATTAGAATGTTCCATACATTATGCCCTTTATAAACAGAAGACATCATCTTGTGTAAGGAGAGATTCTGTATGCCCAACAAATCTTTGATGCCGCGGAACCAATCAAGCCAATCTTCGTATGTAGAACATTCCAAGCACGAGCACCTGCCCACAAAACGTGGGTCAGCACATCATCTATGTACTGGCGAGCATAATCCAACCCACTTGCCTAAACGAACACTAACTAGTCAATTTTAGCAAGCATTTAATAGAATGATCTTTCTACTTGGGGCCTAGCATCAGTTTACAGTTCATGGGCAATAATCATGGTGAAGCATGTAAACATATTCTTAACAATATTCATGTGGATATATCAATATAGCATTCTTGGTGTTATCATGCAAAGGCGTCATTGAGGCGTCGTTAACATTAACATCTTAAACATGTTATGACAATTCTCACTTCAAGCATCACTTAGCATGGATGTTATGTTTGAGCACTATTTATAGTAAGGCATCTTTCTAGCATAGTGAATGGAACATTTTAAGCAGGCAAGTTAAACCAACTTATACAATATCATAATTATGTGATTTCTCACCGATAGCCGACTTCTTGTAGCTGCATCAAATACAGGTTATCCGATATACTTACTCTGCCTGCACAAAACATTCATTAGCATGCATCTCGACTATATGGTCACTGGTGTTGTTAAACCATATGGACTCTTTTCATTTTATTTTATTTCAAGATAATGAGGTCAGCATAGTAGGTGGCGAGCCTCTATGCCACCCCGCCTTATCCGTGCTCCCATAGCACTCATCATTATTTCCTTCTAGGCCGAATCGGTCCCCAGGGCCCTAGGAACCGTTCGAGGAAATTATTACTCAAACTTTGTATACAAGTTGTCCATGACCATACGAATGCGTGTCCGGCTCGATTGTGAACAAAATCGCATGGTAAAATATATTAAGGAAAGTAAAGGCAACAGTGCATCATTAGTCATATTTAATGACTTATTCATTTCATCATTACCATCATTTCATTTGGTGATCTCAACGATCCCAGCTTTATCATTTCTCATTCATTGCTTTATTGCAATGTATCTCATATCATTCCTTTCTTATGAGGAATGTAACATTCATTCATTTCATAGGGACATTTATTTATTCATTCATTTCTTATAAGGGACATGCAATATTTCATATTCTTGCAACAGATATGCAAAGAGTACATGATTTTAGTGTTTCATTCAGTTCATTGGTTCGATAGCATAGCCAGTTCATTTCTTATTCTATCATTCATAAGGCATCTCATTATTTAAGTGTCTACTTGTTCCCGCAGCGTTAAGCATAAGGGGCAATGTTATCAATTCATTCTCAGGCCTCAAATCATATTAGCAGTTTAATGTGTTGTATATTTCAATAATTCTCAACATAGACATCTTTTTTATTCAGCAACTAAAACATAGGACATTTAGGGACAATTTATAGCATTTTAATACTTCATTTATTAAGCATGAAGGAGTAAGGAGGAGGAAGGACAGTTCCACTCACTTGCAATAAAGGGTCTTCCTGTTCTGATCACATAATTCTACTATGCGTAGCTCCACCAGCGAGCCACGTTCCAATAACCATTCCTTCTAGCCAGCTAAGAGAGACTGCATCAGTCTCAATTCTCCCGATTCCCAACATAAGTCACGGTCCAATATATGATCCCATCCAATAAGCCAACCAAATGCCTCGTGCGGAGCGGGGCATTACATAATATACCACTCAGAAAAAATTTTGTCCTTGAAACTTAAGGAAACAACTCTTGTACTAGATTCACTTAGTCACAACGAGTTATTCATTCAGCTTTAATTCAATATTCATTTCAGCACACTCGGTCATCTTAAAATAGCTATCCAACTGTACCATTTAAATCCATCAACGATTCGATCTGTCTATCTCTTTTTCAATTACTTGTAACTTCTTATTGATTCGCCAACATTTCCTTGTATTTCTATCTCGGTCGCAACATATCACTTCGTTTGGATCCATACACATATTTTAGGCGTCCCCAAAATATATGCATTTCAGCCAAAGTTCGTGCTAGTATGATAATTTCTTTCCATAATGTTATCTCAGTCGTAACCAATCACTTCGGCTGGATCCATACATATATTTTAGGCGTTCCCAAAACATATGTACTTCAGCCAACTTCCATGTTAATACGATTCGATCAGCCACGATATAACTCTCTTTTCTAAATCCGACTTAGCATCCTTTCAATTGACTTATTGCTTTATTCACTTTGCCATAATCACTATCTTCCAGGCCATAATACTTAATATCAGGGACAACTTGGTTAAGATCTATACCCAAACATAACATTTCTAACATTCGATCAAGGGTCTAACTTAGAGCCAATCATATCAAGAGTTCACAACATGCAATCATATTCCTTTCCAAATCCAACAATATTTCTCACCGAGGCAATTTATGTTTTCTAAAGGATACAATCCGACGTCACCCACTATCGATTACCCGTCAGGGTATAATTCTATGCAATAGTGAAGATTAACTTAGCTACCCGATTATAGGTACACTCAAGTCTTACCTTACGATTACAATTCCTACTTATGGCCGACATATAATCCTCAAGGGTCAAACATCTCTTAAGGCACAAGTTGAAGCATACATTCCCTTAGGTCAATACTCATTATCACCGTCTCTTATTCAATGCCACAAGGTCGTCCTATGGGTCTCCAATGGTCACCTATTATTCAGTCAGTCTCTAAGGTTAGCTACACTGATAGCTAAACTTAATCGTTCAGGTGACTTTCCTAGAGTGGACGACTATTAGGGTTATACTAGTTTCTTATTCTTAAGGCCAACAAGCAACCAACAGTTCTAAGGAACTCTATCCAAACCTATGAGTTTTAACTCAGTCTGAATAACTAATTGCCATAGTTGCCTATGCCAACAATTGGTAAGTCATCAACTGGTCGCTAGGGTCAAGTCTATCTATCCAGGATCTTTCTCAAGGAAATAATTTCTACAGAGGCTCATTCTTAGATTTACCCAACGATCGACTAAGATCGATCTATCATCATTACGGTCAATTCCCAACCCGACATACGATTCTCATCGTTCTAATAATCCATCAAGTAAAATTCTCAATGATACAATTTCTATTCTAATTCCTTTGTACTCACACGAACCCATAAGCCAAAGCTAACTATTCAAGGGTCATCGATTCTGTTAGTCTCAACAGGACTATGGAACCATACTATTTGGTCCGTATGACGGAGTCACACTACTAAGTCATAAACCAACAATCTATATCCCAACCAACAATCACCTATATCGATATTATCCAACACATTGCAATTTCTCGTTTCCATTCGTTTCTCAATCATCAAACTATCTTACGGGCATTCTTAAATCTCATGCAGCAATGGTCGAGTAGTTCATCCCATTCTATCCGACATTTTATGTATCACTTAACCATCCTCTAGGCAACAATAGTATTCAGAGTCACTACTTGTTATTTTTCTAGTGCAATACAATTCATCAGCATACATACACATATGTAACGTCTATCCTTTGGTAATCAAGATGGATTAACATCTCTTGCACCTTTAGGGTCAAGGCACCGATCTTTAATATTTTCGTGGTTCTCCAACAATATTTCTAAAACTTCCAACTTAGCAACCAACTTTGTCTTAGCCACATATAATTTGCATCCAACTAATCGAAATCAACATTCAGATATTCTAAGCCATAACATTCTCTAGCCAAATCTATTTACCCATAGCATACTAACGGTAGTCTGAGTCATCACTCGACTAAACAATTTCTAACCAAGCCACCAGTTATAATTTTCGACAATCTCGCTATTCAATATAATATCACCGTCAAGGGACACTTGAGTCATCTAGCCACAATACATGACTCTCAGCTAAGTCTCGGCACTACCCAGTACCCACAGATAGTCTTCTTGCTATCCTATGGAAAGGGTTAACATATATCTCGTTCTGAGGTGGTAGAGGCAATATACCACTCAGAAACGAAGCCATCCTTAAACAATACCAACTCAATTCTATTTCGGACAGTCATGATACAATGATCACAATACTTAACCAACATCTCGGGGTCTCAATATCACAAGCCAATATTCTTAGGGTCTCAAAAGCACTAGCGAGCACATATGAGTCAACTCACTAGTTCTACTGAACTCATCCATCAATTACCCCATTCACAATTCTTTTCCAACATCACTTGCAATTTTCAACTTTTTACAACATACATAGCCACTTTTCTTTTATTCCCACATTCCTAACAGCATTCACAATATAGCATACTATGGCATCGAATCATCGTTGGGTTATCTGTGTCCAAACCATCAACAATCATTCATTTAGGGGCATCACAATGTATATAGACTTATTGTATGGAACATCCAGTGAGCAGCCAAGAGGGTCAATAAACTTTCAGACACAAGCAACATAGGATGATTACCGAACAACAACAGCATAATCGCGAAAGCAATCTTTGATTTAATTGCGGAAGCAACGTTGAGTGATCGCGGAAGCAACTTTGGTTAATTGTCGATGCAACTTTAATTTGAAACAAATCAAAGAAGATACCAAGGACGTAAAGTCGTGCTCTGATACCAATTTTTCATGCCCCGATTCATAGAGTCATTTATTCATATATTTTATCTCTTAGAATCGATCGTCCTCGCTTGGGCGTGATGCCGTACAAGTCTGGTATTGCACTTGTACAAGGCAAAGATGTACATAATCGATTTTCTTCATATAGGAACACATCGCAGCGACAGAAGCTGATAAATTGAATTTAATAAGGACAATCTTTCTCATTGAATAGAAGTATATCACTACTTTATAGCAGCAAAGATAAAAAGGATAACTTGAAGTCACACAGAGACATATAGAACTTTGTTCTCTTTATTGATAATTGAAGAAAAGTACAAGACTTGCATTGAAGTACCATGCTTACAACCAATCTCACTTTATACTGAAGCCAACTGAACAATGCTATACAGCTTACATTTGAAACTTGGATACATTGGATTACAACTCGATATACCGACTTGGCTTACAATCTCACTGGTACAACTGATTAGAATGTTCTATATATTATGCCCTTTATAAACAGAAGACATCATCTTGTGGAAGGAGAGCTTCTGTATGCCCAATAAATCTTTGATGCCGTGGGATCAATCAAGCCAATCTTTGTGTGTAAAACATTCCATGCATGAGCACCTGCCCACAAAACGTGGGTCAGCACATCATCTATGTACTGGCGAGCAGAATCCAACCCACTCGCCTAAACCAACACTAACTAGTTAATTTTAGCAAGCATTTAATAGAATAATCTTTCTACTTGGGGCCTAGCATCAGTTTACAGTTCATGGGCAATAATCATGGTGAAGCATGTAAACATATTCTTAACAATATTCATGTGGACATATCAATATAGCATTCTTGGTGTTATCATGCAAAGGCGTCATTGAGGCGTCGTTAACATTAATATCTTAAATACGTTATGACAATTCTCACTTCAAGCATCACTTAGCATGGATGTTATGTTTGAGCACTATTTATAGTAAGGCATCTTTTTAGCATACTGAATGGAACATGTTAAGCAGGTAAGTTAAACCAACTTATATAATATCACAATTATGTAATTTCTGACCGATAGCCGACTTCTCGTACCTGCATCAAATACAGGTTATCCGATATACTTACTCTGCCTGCACAAAACATTCATTAGCATGTATTCCGACTACATGGTCACTGGTGTTGTTAAACCATATGGACTCTTTTTATTTCATTTCATTTCAAGATAATTCGGTCAGCATAGTAGGTGGCGAGCCTCTATGCCATCCTGCCTTATCCGTGCTCCCATAGCACTCATCATTATTTCCTCCTAGGCCGAATCGGTCCCCAGGGCCCTAGGAACCGTTCGAGGAAATTATTACTCAAACCTCGTATACAAGTTGTCTATGACCATGCGAATGCGTGTCCGACTCGATTGTGAACAAAATCGCATGGTAAAATATATTAAGGAAAGTAAAGGCAACATTGCATCATTAGTCATATTCAATGACTTATTTATTTCATCATTACCATCATTTCATTTGGTGATCTCAACGATCCCAGCTTTATCATTTCTTATTCATTGCTTCATTGCAACGTATCTCATATCATTCGTTTCTTAAGAAGAACGTAACGTTCATTTATTTCATTGGAATATTTATTTATTCATTCATTTCTTATAAGGGTGTAACGCCCCAGTTCCAAAATACATAGGACCAAGTACGTGAACATGCCAGCTGCACATATACAAAGAACACTCCAATATATGGAATTCCTCATATATGCACATAAGCTGTAAATAAATAATCACAGGCCAGAATAACATATCTAATCTTATCACAACTCAACACCGAAGATAATAAGGTCTAAATAAATAAAAAAGAGTATCAAAAGATAGCCGGGTGAACATACTCACTCCAAACAGCTATGAAAAATAGTCTCACAAGATCGGAGTCCGACCTCCGCGAAATAGAAAGAAAAGGGATGTAAAATAATATCTACAACTGTCTCAAATATGGAATAGACTAGAAATCAGTAGTGACTGTCTCGTCATCAATGTAAGATAGCTCCAAAGCCGCTCCATACTCCTATGGAAAATCGTCTAAACCTGGAGAGATAACCAGGTCCTCAGGGGACATAGCAAGATACAAGAAAACACTATGCCATATAAACTGTGATAATATAATAAGAGAAAAAGGTATGCATGCAACCGGGTTCCTGACCATTCTACTGTGAATATGCAGTTGAGATACAATCCTTCGACGCATGAGCCCTGGCTGAAAATAGGATCGGCATAGTTCCTATAGAGGGTACCAGGGGCCTACGTCCGTAATGCTCGGGAAGCGTCAGAGGGCACCATGTGCAAGGGGCTACGTCCATAACGCTCTGGAAAACGTCAGAGGGCGCCTGGAGCCTGCGTCTCCGGAGGAGCGCACAGGTAAATCATGGAAGTGTAAAGAAGCCCATACGTCAGGTATTGTTCTTCCTACCCAATGTCTAGTATCATCATCGCCATGACTGATATGAACCTCTAGTAACTGCCAAGTCTTCTAACATGCAATACTATTGGCAGTTACTCCTATCCGTCGCACGTTCCATACGCATCGGTGGCCAGCCAACTGCACGGAAATGTGTCCTATATGTGACACACATCACGTGATACAACAAGTGTCAAGGCCATATGAGATATACCAATACCTCAACATCAGTGGGTGGTCAATAAACTAAGTCAATGCAAGAGAATAAATAAAGCAAAAAAAACGACCGATAGAGTCGCTTGCACCCAAGTGTGACTTGGACGCACAGTTTAAATATCACGAAACAATGCTGAAAATAACAACTAAAAATAAGAATATAATAATCACAGAGTAGGGTGGCAAGGTATCTTGCCTGATGGTGCAAAATGGCAAGTCCAAGAGTAGCAAGTGTCAGCACCAAAACTCACAGATCACAGATGACTCCAAACACTGAAACAAACATCAAAAATGATCTCGGTGAAGAAGATATACCTAGGTAATTCTTGTCCAAAAGTCAAATTCTGGAACAGAGGCAAAATCGTAATTTTGGATCAAAATGATGTCCGCCGTTGGACCCGCTTTGCACCGAAACGCGTGCCAAAGTCTACGATCTCTAAAGTCGTCAAACTACATGTCTACGGTTTCAGTTTGAGGAGAGAAACTCAACGGTATGTCCAGTTTTAGATTTCAAGGAGCCGTGTACAAAATCGCCCGTTTGAGTGGGTCGCAGCCCGCCAAAAATTGGGTTCCGATTCGACCTTCTCAGAATCGAACCAAACTTGGCATGCAGGACCAGAATTTCGATCCGGACCTGTTGGCGTAAGTTTCGTCTCGAATCGACGACTGTACACAAAGTTATGGGCAAAATCATTCTTTTCTTAAGAGGAACGTAACGTTCATTCATTTCATTGGAATATTTATTCATTCATTCATTTCTTATAAGGGACATGCATCATTTCATATTCTTGCAACAGATATACAGAGAGTACATGATTCTAGTGTTTTATTCAGTTTATTGGTTCGATAGCATAGCCAGTTCATTTCTTATTCTATCATTCATAAGGCATCTCATTATTCAAGTGTCTACTTGTTCCCGCAGCGTTAAGCATAAGGGGCAATGTTATCAATTTATTCTCAGGCCTCAAATCATATTAGCAGTTCAATGTGTTGTATATTTCAATAATTTTCATCATAGACATCTCTATTATTCAGCAACTGAAACATGGGACATTTAGGGACAATTCATAGCATTTGAATACTTCATTTATTAAGCATGAAAGAGTAAGGAGGAGGAAGGACAGTTCTACTCACTTGCAATAAAGGGTCTTCCTGTTCCGATCACACAATTCTACTATGCGTAGCTCCACCAGCGAGCCATGTTCCAATACCCATTCCGTCTAGCCAGCTAAGAGAGACTGCATCAATCTCAATTCTTCTAATTTCCAACATAAGTTACGGCCCAATATTATGATCCCATCCAATAAGCCAATCAAATATCTCGTACAGAGCGGGGCATTACAACATAGGCTACGAAGAGATGCAGTTACGCAATCTATAGAAGGAGAATTAGTGAGCCGAGAGGTGGGGCCACATAATAGGGGTGAGGGTCTATTTCATCAAGTTTGGTTTTATAGTCCCAATATGGCGATGGGCAATGATGGGTTTAACTGAGTCTCAATAGGTTCCCTAATTGAACTTCAATCTTTGATTGCATGAACTTTAGATTTTAATCTATAGTGGCTGGACAAAATTTAGTAGAATTTTAAACCATCCCTATTAGGTTAGGGTAATGTAGAATAGGTTCAAATTCAAGTGGTTGGACAAATTTCCCGTCGGGTTGGTAGAATAGGTTCTGTAAGTCATGAGATGCGCCTTCCGTGACTTTTGTGTTTAAGTAGCACACGAGGCCTCTATTGAGTGGCACACTAGTGGCATTTCGTAGAGGGCTTCGAGTAGATCACAACCATATATTGGCCAAAAGATTTGAGTCAAGGTTGGATCTCTAATAGCAGTCGGAAAGTACATCAGTGTTATGGTAAGGGTTATCGCTAGTCCCTTTTGACCTGAAAGCCGTATCATAATAATAGAGTGTAAGGAGATGTGTTTGAGTGGGACATGATATGTCTACTTGAAGGTGGACTCGTTTAAGTTTTGTATATGAATTTTGTTGGAAGGTAATAGCTAGTATTACACTCCGAATATCAAAGTCACGGTAAGGGATACCAAAAGATCTAAAAAGAAAGTGGGAGTTCACGAGTCACTAATTTATCATCCTAGTGAGAACCAATTTACCTCAATCAATCGGTAATCCCCTAATTCTTAAAAGTAAGAATGACTTACAATCTATTCACTCTAGAGACTACGGCATGGTTTTAGGAATAATGAGGTTAGAAATATTTGAGTCGCGACATCGTACCTTGACCTTTGGTAATAATAAGTCACGATGTGATCGATAACATGATAAGGTAGTTGTGAATCAGTTTCGAGGATCGTACCCTGAGTCCTAATAAATGGAAATAATCGCGTACAATAGTACCTGAGTCGATAAGATGGAATGACCTGATTGTCCATGGTATACGAGAGTCTATCGGTGGGATAACGAACTCTAAAGCATGTCATGGGAAAGATCTCTAACTACTAAGTCATGAATTTCTATTTTGTCAAACCTGCCAGACTAGAGTCACAAGGGTTCTAGAGGTATTTAATGTAGTGCTCATGCATCACTTGTTGATTACTAATACAACATAATGGCGGGACGTCATGCTACAGATTTTGGCTAAGCTGGTGAATGTGTTGTTCTAATACTAAGTCACTTCTTTGATAATAGAATTTTATACCTAGAGTAACATCTGCTGAATCTCTAATCTTGGAATGGGTGTCTACCACAGTCCTTGCAATGCTTGACCTTGTTTTGGTCTATTCTTCTCTGTCTAAACTGTGGGCGCTAAGTCAAGTAAGGTTTGAGTTAAGGCATACGGGTTGCTAGTTAAGCCAAGAATCAAGATAAATATTTGGAGACTCACAATAATTGATTCCTAAAGATTAAATAGTCTCCTAGGTTCGTGGTTTATCCAAGGGTAAGATCTTACTCATTTTTCAAGCTCAAATGACTAGAAGGTCACAATATTAGTATTAGGCTCGAGGGAAGGACGAGAAACTTTAGGCAAGCTTATAGTTATATGGCTTAGCCGATGGTTGCTATACTTGTGCATATAACTACCATGGCTATGGGGATATTCTGTATCTATATATCACATACGAGCGTTCGTCTTTCCAATCAGTGAAAGACGAAAACAATAAAGAGTTCAAGAAAGATGTCATTGAATACAGTTACGTGATTCAAAGGCGAATGTGTAATTCAAAAGTAATTGTCAATGCAGTCGCGGATGAGATCCTAGATACCTCTATATCTCAATCCACGTGGGATAATCATATGAAGAGCGAACCAAGTGCACTATGGTTGATCAGACCATAATACATTGATTCTAATTAGACAATATGCTTGTGGGCATCCCAGTATACATATGTCCTGAACAAGCTCGACAAAGAATAAGCTTGCAAAACTAGGCTATAAATAGCGTCGTCATTCATGGTAGTTTAAAGTATAAGTACGAGAGAATACGTTGAAAGTAGTAATAAATTGTTCGAGTTTCACAAGGATCTAAGTCTTATCCGGTGTGCTTGCGTATACAATCGTCCTACTGGTTCTTGTATCATTCCTTGGTTGACCAATGGGTATGGGCAACAAAATCTCTATATTCTAGCTAAACATCTCTCCTACACTAGCATATATTCATTATCACTTTGTTACATTTTAATACTAGGTTACAAGGATACGGGTGGTAGGTTGTAGTCATACTACTCAACTTATAAAGTCAACTAATAGAGTAACTGAGAAATATAACACGTATACTCGTATGAGTTATCTCCTAATCTTCCTATTCAGCACGAAAGAAGATAAGATTTACAGTGAAAGGAATCACGCAAAAGGAAGTCAAGGTAATCGGATGAGAGTTCGAGATTTGGAATCGAGGGAGGAAGTCAAGCTTGTGGATGAGATTCCTATATCCTAATCCTATATGCAGGCTCACATCGGTATAGTAACGTAACCGAAGTGACAAACTCGACCTGCATGGGCCCCAGCTTTATACATACGAAGTATACTCCAATGTATGGAACCCCGTATGTATACATAAGCTGTAAAATACAGTAAAACTATGATAACTAAATCTCATCCACAACAATAAAGAATAATATTATAATTAACTCAAAAATTTGTCATTTATACATGTAGTTGGCGGAGACAAATCCACTACCAACCAATTTAAATGAAAGAAAATATACAAGGAAATGTTCAAAAAAATGGCAAGACGAACCAAGAGCAATCATCCTCGAAGAAATGGAGAAGATCACGGCCTTGGCTAGAACACCTGCGAAAAGTCACAAAGCACACACCTAGAGATAATTAGGTCCTCAGAGGGACGTAACAAGATACATAAAGAACATGCCATTAATCTGTGACATATACTAGAGAGTAAAAGGGGATGCCTGTAATAGGGTGCCTACCAATTCTACAGTAAAAATGCAGTTAAGAACAAACCTTCGACGCATGGGCACTCTGGCTCAGGTGCAGGAACTCGGGTATGGTCCCATCAGGATACCAGGAACCTCAAAGCATAACATTCCTCGAATGTCAGAGGCCAGCAGAAAATCAGATATCAAGATCGAGGGTCGTATCTCCAGTCAGATAACCGACAATAATAGAAAAGTGCATGAGTGGCCCATATATTAAGGAACTGTTCTCTCCACCCAATGCCCAGTAGGTCACATCCATGACTCATAGAAACCTCTAGTAACTGCCAAGTCTACTAGCATGTAATTCTATTAGCAGTTACTCCTAACCGTCGTACGTCTCATACGTATCGGTAGCCGGCCGACTACGCGAGTACGTGTCCTATATGTGACTCATATCACGTGATAAAGTATATGTCAAGGCCACATGAGATATACCAATACCTCATCCCCAAAAGGGTGGTCACTAGACTAAGTCAATGCAAGAAAAATAAATAAAAGCGAGAAAAATGACCGACAAAGTCGCTTGCACCCAAGTGTGACTTGGACACACAGTTTTATAATATCAAAAAAATAAGAAATACTGATAATAACAACTAAAAATAAGAATATATAAATCACAGAGTAAGGTGGCAAGGTATCTTGCCTGATTCTGTGCTGTAAATATGAAACGCCGCTCCCGCGTCCACGCCTCCGGACCCCGACGCTCCTAGATAATTAATTAACTAGATTAAGTCACTAATTACGAAACTTACGATACTACTTAATTAGTCAAAATAATGTGTTAAAATTATATTTAATCTCTTGTGGAACCATTTAGATCCATACAATCTCACACAGGTTCCACGAGACATCGAAACACAGTTTTAGGGTTTCTAACTTTTAATTAGTCGGTTATGCCCCTAATTCAATAACATACTTAAAAATTATATAAAAATCATAAAAATACTATTTAAACTAGTTTTCTATAGATTTATCTCTGAAATTCTAGAATTAATATTTCTAAAGACATTTACGACTGGTTGATTACTAAGTCAGCTAGTCTACACGAAACTCGCCCGAAACATAGTGAATGACTCTAAATTTCTAAAATAACCAAAAATATATTTTAAACAGCAATAAAATACTTTATTTCATAGAATAATATCAGAGGTACAAGGGTTGAGTTATACTACAAGTTTGGGACATTCTAGGTCAGCCGGTTATCCGAAATTAGCTAGTTGTGACGTACAATTTTCCCGACTAGATTTGAGTTGCTAAAATCATAGAAAAATACTTAAAAATCCTAATTTATGTATATGAACACACATAAAATTTAGTTTCTATAATAGGCACCAATAACTCATAGTTCCTTCACAATGGAGTTAATTTTGATCCTACTGAAACATGAATATTATGCCTATATTTTATGAAACCTTTATGGATGATTTTACATAACAAAAGCCGTCAAAATATGATTTCTACAGATTTAATAACATATTTTCTACAGAATTTTAGTAAGGGTTTGAGATGAAAAGATTTGGATTTCTTACTAAAGGTCCGTGCTAGAGAGGTTGTGACGACTTCTCCTCGATAAAGGTCCAATCTTTCTCGCTATCCTTGCTTGATAATCCTCTTTTGGTGAGTATGGAAGGGTTGGCAATGGCTATAGATGGTTGGATGGAGAAGATGGAGTTTTTAGGGTTTGTTTTGAGGGATTTGGGGGATGTATGGTGGAGGAGATGAGTTTTTGTGAAGGATGGAGAGATGTGTAATGGAGGAGATGATGTATGGAGGCTATGGAGGGAGAAGTGCCACCAAAAATATGGGGAGGAAAAGGGGTGGTTGGCTATGGAGGTGGAAAGAAAGGAGGAATTAAGTTAGGGTTAGGGTTTGGACTAAGTTGATGTATATATATGGGCTTTATTGGGATGCATGTATAAAAAGGAGTGGAAATCCTTTTCCTGTAGGGTGTTCGGCCATGGGGGCAGGGGGTTACTTGGCCGAAATCTATGGTGGGGTCCACTATGGCATGATTTGGTTGTTTGGTGTGTTGACTAATTGATCAGATTGAGGATTTAAAACGGTCTTTCCTTATATAGAGCTAATTAATTCTATCTATGAAATACAATCCAAAATCTGAATTAAATACAAATATAGGTAATTATTAATATTTATTAATGCCCAATATGGCTATATAGGGTTAGGTTTGGCTTGGAAGAGGTTTGGGAAGGTTTGGTGCAACCGGGTCTCCTAAAAAGTCATAAAGGCTTTTTTAACTAATTAATTAAATAAAAATATTACTTGTACCATAATTTGAATGGTTAACATGCAAGAGATTACAATGTGACCATGGCATTCCTAACATGGCTAGCATGCTAGTTAAAGCACCCGACTACGCTAGGCATGCCATACTTTCTAGTCGTCTTGCATATTCAAACGCAACCATGGCTATAGTCCTTTTATATAATATAAATAAGATAAAAATAAATTAGAATTAAATAAAATCCAAAAATAATTTAAATATTCCTTTAAATTATGAGGGGTCTTACATTCTACCAAACTTATGACAATTTCATCATCGAAATTAAAAATAATCATAATATCAAGAATGTGAGATTTTGTACGGAGGGAGAGTAGGTACGTCAAATCGTAGCTCAATTTTTGAAAGGATGGAGGGGTGTTTATCATAGGAATCCCAATTGACCTCATATTCTACAATATGGGGTATGCTTCCTTCTAGACTCTACCCAACTTATAGAGTTGGCCATCCGTAAAGATCGTCGTCATTGCAAGACTTTGAGGAGGATAATTTCTAGGGAGGGGCACGAGAATAATGGACACTTCTGACCGCAATCTTGGATTATAAGTGAGCCTCGATAACACCATGACATTCTTGGTCAATAACAACTATAAGAAAGTTACTACAATCAAACATTACCACTCTAGGGGTCATGCTTCTGACAAGCTAGTAGCGACCTCTTGTTTGAATATACTAAGGTGTATCGGTTCAGAAGGATTCATTCTACGTCTAACATGAGAAACTAAGAAGTAAGCTTGAAAACTTAGGGAAGAAGAATTTATGGCCAAGTGATGAGAATCGATGATAATTAAAGAACGCAGGCTATAAAATATGATTAGGCAAGTGTTTTGAAAACTCTAAGTCATAATGACTAATATGTGTGGGCTGATGTTTGGTGTTGTGCAGGAGGCATGTGCTTGCTTTTTGGAAGGCATACGTCATAGGTGTGCTACGTCTTGCATAGATCTTGATTATTCAGTTTAGTTAAGGAAATGTGTCGATATTTGCATGGGTAAAATCGAATAGATCGAATTTGGGTCTCTATGGTTTGTTTTGAAGAAACAATGTGTCATACACGTGGTATAATTTAAATAGAGCACTGAAAAGTTCGTTTGTGTTGGACATGAATGTCATATGAGTAGCATGACTTGTCTAGTTCGTGAGTGTAAACTTTATAGAAAGGAAAAGGCTAGTGTTGTGCTTCAATTATCAAAATCACGGTCGAGGGTATCAAATAATACGAATATGGGTCGACGTTATGAACCATTGAATTATTAGTCTAATTGGAACCAATCATTTCCAACCACTTGCTAATTCTAAAATCTTATGCTTCTTAGAGAGGCTTGCGATCTATTTGCCTCAAAAATTTCGCTCTTGATTTAAACAAAAACGATTCTATGATTAACTTAAAGAATTTAGGTTGCAATCTGTTACCGTAGTTATCTAAACACACGAGCAAAGGGATATAAAATGCAAATTAAAAGATCGTTTCATAAATTCCATACAGACGGAAGAACGGTCACGATTGTAATCCCATTCTAAGAGGTAGAGTATAATAAGTTCAATGTTAAACCTAATTTATAGAAGTTGGTTTATCGAGGAAAGCACAGTAATAGGGCTTCTAAGAAGGTCAAATTTCAAGGAGGTATATGGAAGTATGAGGTATTTCCAATCATAGTCACGGACTCTATAGGAAGCCTAGGTATTATCTATTTCATATGGCCCATATATTAACTATGTTTGGTTAAGACAGTATGAGAGGTCTTGGTCAAGTATATCCGGAAGCAAGTTGGTACCGAGAGATGCATAACATAGGCTACAAAGAGATGCAGTTACGAAATCTATAGAAGGAGAATTAGTGAGCCGAGAGGTGGGTCCACATAATAGGGGTGAGGGCCTATTTCATCAATTTTGGTTTTATAGTCCCAATATGGCGATAGGCTATGATGGGTTTAACTGAGTCTAAATAGGTTCCCTAATTGGACTTCAATCTTTGATTGCATGAACTTTAGATTTTAATCTATAGTGGCTGGACAAAATTTAGTAGAATTTTAAACCATCCCTATTAGGTTAGGGTAATGTAGAATAGGTTCAAATTCAAGTGGTTGGGCAAATTTCCCATCGGGTTGGTAGAATAGGTTCTGTAAGTCATGAGATGCACCTTCCGTAACTTTTGTGTTTAAGTAGCACAGGAGGCCTCTATTGAGTTGCACACTAATGGCATGTGCGTAGAGGGCTTCGAGTAGATCACAACAATATATTGGCCAAAAGATTTGAGTCAAGGTTGGATCTCTAACTACAGTCAGAAAGTACATCAGTGTTATGGTAAGGGTTATCGCTAGTCCCTTTTGACCTGAAAGCCGTATCATAATAATAGAGTGCAAGGAGATGTGTTTGAGTGGGACATGATATGTCTACTTGAAGGTGGACTCGTTTAAGTTTTGTATATGGATTTTGTTGGAAGGTAACAGCTAGTATTACACTCCGAATATCAAAGTCACGGTTAGGGACACCAAAAGATCTAAAAAGAAAGTGGGAGTTCACGAGTCACTAATTTATCATCCTTGTGAGAACCAATTTACCTCAATCATTCGATGATACCCTAATTCCTAAAATTAAGAATGACTTACAATCTATTCACTTTAGAGATAGGACATGGTTTTAGGAATAATGAGGTTAGGAATATTTGAGTCGCGACATCGTACCTTGACCTTTGGTAATAATAAGTCACGATGTGATCGATAACATGATAGGGTAGTTGTGAATCAGTTTTGAGGATCGTACCCTGTCACGACCCGGTCCCAATTTCTTGGGTCGAATCGGATCATGCCCAGCCTGCACCGTTGTTGAGACGGCGGCAGTAAGCTGTATCACTCATGCAGGTAAATAAAATAACACAGTCTAATTGCCACAACTTTAATAATTTGAATAGTTTAAAACATTTTACAAAAAAATGAAACATACATCTGAAGTACATTGCTTTCCACAAACATCATGAATTATAAAAAAAAAGAAAAATCTAGGCAATCAGCTCATCAGTCTCGAGATCATCATCCTCTAGTTGGGATCACGGAACAAAGCCTCATCAGTGATACCTAAAATGTTGGGTCTCCAGTCAGGAGGGAGCAAAGTACAATTCATGCTAATCTTGACAATTAATTTAACAATAAAATCATGCACTTTTAAACAGTTTGAAGATGAACAGTTTTTTGAAATAATACAGTATAGTGATGTGAATAGGCAATGTATATGACCGGCTTGGGTTACAGTAGTATCTAGCGATACGGTATGGCTTGTCCCCGTGTGAAGAGGGGAAAGCTAATACAGTCAGTTACAGTAGTCAGTTACAGTAATTTGGATGTGGTCATAAACATTACTCTACTCCCCCAGTCCCCAATAGTACAGTCAATACTCCCGAAGGAGTTCGTGTATGAACAGTGGTTTAAAATTGCAGTGAAGTGATTATTAAATAATTGTAATCAACATAAATGTACTTGCCTTAAACTTGATCAAACTGGAGAGTCGGTACTTCGGGGTTAACAGTCAGAAACCTCCTCGAACCCTACATTCCGGAAACTTATTTCAGAAGCAAACACAAGTTATCTAGTTACAATCTCTATTTGTCTTTCCTAGTCAATTTTAGTTAACCACAACGTTTACTAGTGCGTTGTTTTAGAAAGTCAAAATTATTTTGGTTTTTCGAGAAAACTTGTTTTTTATCAAATTACGTACAAAACTTGGTATTTATCTATTTATTGGAAAACTTTGACGTTCTACAATTATATATAAAAATATATTTTCTTTTACTTAAAGATGAGGAAATCATGAGTTATTTAATTTAATAGTATTTTAATTGTTCCTATGCGTACCACAATCTAAGAAAATAAAGTAAAAACGCTACACTACAATATTACAGACCACTTAATAGAAACTGGGCTTATGCCCTTACAAATTTAATTATAAATTTAAATAAAAGAAAACAGGTTAGTCCCGAAATTATCTACAATTAAATAATAATAATAAAACTAACAATTAAATTAAAATAATAGGTGTCTCAGACTCTGGTCCATTTGTCAAACTCAGCTACTCTGCCTCAACGTCCGGACGGACCGGTGCGTTTGCATTTCACTGGGGCCCATTGACCGGTAAGGTTGTCGCCCAAATAATAATATTATCACTAAAAATCATTTCAAAAATCATTTTATAATTTTACAAAAATTCGGCAGCACTCCCTCTATTTTTGGTCAACCCAAAAACTGGGAAATGCTTCCAAGATTCCTGTAAAACAGTCCCAAACCAGGGATATATATATATACCATAAAATAGTCTTTTTCCAAAGCCAATCCAGCATTCCGAAATGAGAACGGAATTTCCCGAAAACCCGAAATATATCAAATACCATTTCTTTCCAAAAGAAATAAGCTACAGTAAACATTTCCGAACTCATCGGAAATTTGAATTAATACACAGAACCCAGAGAACAAAATTCTCCAAACCAATTCTTATGTTAAAATTTTAAACACCAATTTATTCCCGAAAACTTCTCGAAAAACCCGAGAATTCAAACACAGAAACTTTTCCGAGTTAGTTCTCGGAAATCCCGAGAACATTCACAGAAAAAAATCTGAATTTATTTTATTTCAGAAAATCACAGAACAGCAACAATTTTCGAAGAATTTCGGAAAGCAAATTGGTAACGTAATTATTACATTGCCGAAAAAATCGAGTTCCCGAAGGAATCGGGGACCAAATTTCATCACTGACAGAGGAATTAAATTCGAGGTTAGAGTTTAACCAAACCAAAGGTGCAACGGAAATCCCGAAATGAAGCTCGGAACCGAAATGCTCGGGAACGGAATTCGACAGAGCACACGACCACGCGGGTCAGCACCGAGAAGCAACCAGGGGCGAACGGGGGCGAACGCCGGCGATCGGACGGCCGGAGTGGGCCGTGCGGGTCGTCTGACGGCGGCGGGCGGCCACGGGGAGCGGCGTCGGGGGCGGCGGCCTCGGGATCGGGGGTCGGGCACCGGTCGGGTTGCCGACGGTGGATCCGGAGCTCGGGTCGCCGGAAAATTCGCCGGAGAAAGGTAAGTTTAGGAGAAATTTGTGGAAATTGATGGTGATGGAGGATGGAGAGGGAGAAGCTATATATAGGGAAAATTGGGTTTGGGAGTTACCAATTTAGGGAGAGGGAGGAGTCTCAGCCATAATGGCTGGCGGCCAGGGGAGGGGAAAAGCCATCAGTTGAGTCCAGGGAGAAGAGCCGATAAGCCTTCGGTTTGGGAAAAACCCAAAGCTCCCAACAGAAAGTTAAAGCTTCTCTCTTTCCTAACTAAAGAAAGCCATTCATTAGCTTAAGAAATAATACCCATGCATTGGCTGTAGGAAACCTTAATGGTTTGGTTGGAAAGTTTTGGACTTTATATTAAAAAGTTTGCATTGGCCCAAAGGAAATGAGCTGTGGGTTTGGCCTAAGGGCTTTAACTCTTTGGGCTTAAGATTTTAGAACTATTGGGTTAAAGGTCTGATTAAGTAAATGGCCTTAAGGCTTAAATGAATTATATGGGTTAAATAATGGGTTATAGGCCTAAGAGAATAGAGATTAAGCATTTGGGCTAAAGGCTATAAAATAATTTCCTTTTTAGAAAATATAACTAATATTAATATAAAAAGATTTTTCTCAAATTGGTTTGAACCGGGTTCGGGTCTGGGTTGACAATCAAAAATCCTTGACTTAATTATTTTAAAAATAATTTTCATGAATTAACCAATATAATAAATAATATTATTTTTAACACAAAATTTTATTTAACAAAACATTATTTAAAAAAATATTACTAAAAATTGCGGGTTTCACAACCTTCCCTCCTTAGAAAATTTCGTCCTCGAAATTTAAAGAGTTGGGTTAGAATGGATAGACTTACTACAATCAAGCAGGTACGGTATTGCGTCCATAACTCAGGTTCAAACAATAAGAGTTTCCAAAAATAGTCGTGGATGAGATAGTTTAAGGACAAGTTTCAATTATGATATGCAGAAAAATACAAAGGCGAACCAAAGTACACGAGGTTGATCAGACCATCATGCACCGGTTCTGATTAGACAATATATTAGTGGGTGCACCCAGTAAAATACTGTCGTGATCAAGCTTGAAAAAGAAATAGCTTGCAAAACTAGGCTAACTAGCAACATATGTCAAGTTCAAAATGAAAAAGATAAGGATTTGAAGGAAATATGAATTATGATGGCTCAAATTTCTGATCTTCTACTCACCTCTGACTACGCTTGTTACTGGTTTCTCTGGCACTGTAAGGCTTGATCTACTCTCCAGCTCTGAATTGTCCAAAATATTACTCAGATTCAAGATGCAACTTCTGAACTATGAAATGACATTGTACATACTCTCAATAATTAGCTGGTAGAGCTAACCCGTATGCTACTTCTCCAACTCTGCCAAAACTAATCGTTCCTTTGGTAGAAGAGATCTTCAGACACTATCTCTTTCTTCAAACTCCACTGATCAACGTCTACACTTAATCCCAATGCTTCCGTCTATCTTGGCAATTCTGAGCTTGTCTCTAATTACCTTTACTACTTCTACTGCGTCAGTCACCTTTTCTAGACCCAATAGTACTCTTTCTCTTACATTGCCTTTCATACAATGCTGTCAACTTCTTAGTGAATAAACCAATTTGTAGGGAAATAAGTGAACTGACTTAGTCAGTCAATCCACAAAGTCCAATTGGTGTTCTTCCCTCCTTGGAATTAAG
The DNA here is from genome assembly GCA_029216955.1 of Iris pallida. Taxonomy (NCBI): domain Eukaryota; kingdom Viridiplantae; phylum Streptophyta; class Magnoliopsida; order Asparagales; family Iridaceae; genus Iris; species Iris pallida. The sequence continues at coordinate 9,569,294 of JANAVB010024994.1, forward strand.
GTAATCCTGATACAAAGTTCATGGGCTTCAACTTCCACTTCAGAATGTCCAGCGGCTGCAACAAGCTTACTGGTTTCTGCTAAACTCCTTATGTTGACCAATCTAATCCCATACTTGGAATTTGTCCTTCTACATTTCATAATATCAATTAATGATACGCATATCCCGATTCATATGTGAGATACTGCGACTGCGCGCTTCTTCCATCAGTTCATTCCTTAGTTCGCCAGAAGATACATAAACCTCATACCATTCTTCAAAAGCTTCATCATTGGCAATAGAGAAACTCTTAATTGTTCCTGCCAACATTTGATCTCTCAATTTGCAAAATATTTCTTCTTGAAACTGTGTCTTCTTGACTTCTTTCATCAGACTCGAGCTCACTTGCAATTTTATCGATACTGAATCAATATCCAGCTCTTTTCTCTCGGCAGTATAATCTCCAGTCCAACTTTCTGATGTCTTCTAGCAGGTGCCGCTTCTTGTTTAAGAATTTCGCCATCAGTATCAACTATGTACATTAGCTACCACATTTTGCTCTTCCTGGATAGTAATGTAAATCGATGTTGAAATCCTCAACCATCTTCTTTGTCCAACGCTCAGGTCTTTCTGAGTAAAGATATATTTTAGACTTTTATAGTCCACATATATTTTCACCCCCTTTCCATTACAGCAAGTTCCAAATTATGTGTGGGATAGTTCTTCTCATGAGTCCGTAATTGCCTAGATATGTAAGCAATTATTTCCTCATATTGTTGAAGATTGTAACCCAGTCCTTTTTCCAGAGGCATTACTGTAAATTAAGAAATCACCGGTTCCTGCGGGTAGCGCAAGAATTGGTGCAGTGACAAACCTCTTTTTCAGCTCCTCGAATGCTGCTTGGCAGTCCTCCGTCCAGATGAACTCTTCATTTTTTCGAGTCAGCTTCGTCATAGGTTCAGCAATCTTGGCAAATTCCTTCACAACTTCCGGTATTAGTCAGCCGTAACTTCAGCTACTGAATCTTGGTATACCATTTCTCCACAGTGGCTATCTTCTTGAGATTCTTCGAAATTCTTCTCTTGTGACAATATGGGCAAAACCACCTTGTCTAAGAAAATTCACTTTTAGCTTTTCTTCTTTCCAAAACTTTTCTCATATACTCTTCATGCTCTTCTTCAATCTTCGAGTATATCAGAATGTCATCTATGGAGAAGACAACAAACTGATTCAAATACTCATAAAAGACTTTGTTCATGAGATTCATGAACACAACAGGAGTATTTGTCAGTCCAAACGACATGACCAACAACTATCCATAATTGAATGCCGTTATGGGAATTGTCCTCTTTCCTGACCTTGATCTGTTGGTAGTCAGATCTGAGGTCGATCTTGGAAAACACCTAAAGTTCACTCATACTGATTCAAACAGATTATCAATCTGGAAAAAAGGGTACTTGTTCTTCAGTGCCCGATAGTCGATGCACATCCGTACTATTCCATCCTTCTTGGACACAAGTGCTCCCTAGGGTGAAGCTCCGTCTTGAATGAATCTTAAAGTCTTTAGTCCATTGATCTGATCCTTCATCTTCTTGGCTTCCTTCAAGTTGACTCTATAGCATCCCTTAGAGATAGGAAAAGAGCCGAGAACTAGGTCAATGGTGAATTCTATGTCTTTATCTAGGATAACCCATGAAGACTATGAGAAAACATCTACCATGAAGGTGTAACTAAGAATTTTATTCATATGGAGAATTACAACAAAATAACTCTCATGATTGTTCTAAGAACATCTTGTTACAGCTTCTTAATAGATATTGCTATACAGTGGTCTTAGGTACTAATCTTCATGGCTCTGGCTCTTGTATGAGCAGTCTCCAACTGCTTCAACTTCTATGATCCTTGAATCGGCTTTATGCCTTCCTACGGTCTTTTGGATAGAGTCCTGAGGTTGACATTATAGACGCTCCGGTACAATGAAAAGATAAGGGGCAGCCCTTTACTCGATGTTCGGCAGATCCACATACAAAACATTTTCCAAATCTCTTGCGACAAATATTGGCTTGGTGACTAGGCCTTTTGCAGTAGGCACAAGTCAAAAGCTTCTTGCAATATGATTGCCGGACAGGGCCCAAATATCTTCTAGATTCATGGATATCCCTCCTAGGACGAGGTTCCATTCCAACTTGGTTTAAAATGACTAAAGTTGCATCGATGATATTCTTCATGACTTCTCTCGTGATATCCATCTGTTCAGTTTGAATCTTCTGGCACTCCAGGATTTCTTGAAATAGGGCAACCATCGCTGATACTGGTGAAACAACAGGAGTGGGTATTTCCTCAAGGAAAAATAACCCAGTTTGAGAAGAGGTAGGATTCGACAGTGTAGTGAAAACTTCACTGGATGATTTGTAGAAATGATCAATGAGCTGGTGGGGTGTAAAGCTCGAACTTGGTTGAAGAGGCGGGGTTCGATCCGGGGATTACACCACATCGCCATCAAAGTTGGTTTTGTCAATGGTCATGCTCTGGAAGGTTTAGGATGCAAACATAAGCAAGGTATCCTACCAGTCTATAATCAAAATATTTATCATATATATAATCGGTCCTAAATTGTGGCAACTTGGTGTTCTAGTATTCTAACTGTTTTTCTAGGTTTTCCTAAGTTGTTGATTGATTTGACCTGCATGGGCCACCACTAAAAACATGTCACGACCCGGTCCCAATTTCTTGGGTCGAATCGGATCATGCCCAGCCTGCACCGTTGTTGAGACGGCGGTAGTAAGCTGTATCACTCATGCAGGTAAATAAAACAACACAGTCTAATTGTCACAACTTTAATAATTTGAATAGTTTAAAACTTTTTACAATAAAATGAAACATACATCTGAAGTACATTGCTTTCCACAAACATCATGAATTATAAAAAAAAGAAAAATCTAGGCAATCAGCTCATCAGTCTCGAGATCATCATCCTCTAGTTGGGATCACGGAACAAAGCCTCATCAGTGATACCTAAAATGTTGGGTCTCCAATCCGGAGGGAGCAAAGTACAATTTATGCTAATCTTGACAATTAATTTAACAATAAAATCATGCACTTTTAAACAGTTTGAAGATGAACAGTTTTTTGAAATAATACAGTATAGTGATGTGAATAGGCAATGTATATGACCGGCTTGGGTTACAGTAGTATCTAGCGATACGGTATGGCTTGTCCCCGTGTGAAGAGGGGAAAGCTAATACAGTCAGTTACAGTAGTCAGTTACAGTAATTTGGATGTGGTCATAAACATTACTCTACTCCCCCAGTCCCCAACAGTACAGTCAATACTCCCGAAGGAGTTCGTGTATGAACAGTGGTTTAAAATTGCAGTGAAGTGATTATTAAATAATTGTAATCAACATAAATGTACTTGCCTTAAACTTGATCAAACTGGAGAGTCGGTACTTCGGGGTTAACAGTCAGAAACCTCCTCGAACCCTACATTCCGGAAACTTATTTCAGAAGCAAACACAAGTTATCTAGTTACAATCTCTATTTGTCTTTCCTAGTCAATTTTAGTTAACCACAACGTTTACTAGTGCGTTGTTTTAGAAAGTCAAAATTATTTTGGTTTTTCGAGAAAACTTGTTTTTTTATCAAATTACGTACAAAACTTGGTATTTATCTATTTATTAGAAAACTTTGACGTTCTACAATTATATATAAAAATATATTTTCTTTTACTTAAAGATGAGGAAATCATGAGTTATTTAATTTAATAGTATTTTAATTGTTCCTACGCATACCACAATCCAGAAAATTAAGTAAAAACGCTACACTACAATATTACAGACCACTTAATAGAAACTGGGCTTATGTCCTTACAAATTTAATTATAAATTTAAATAAGAGAAAACAGGTTAGTCCTGAAATTATCTACAATTAAATAATAATAATAAAACTAACAATTAAATTAAAATAATAGGTGTCTCAGACTCTGGTCCATTTGTCAAACTCAGCTACTCTGCCTCAACGTCCGGACGGACCGGTGCGTTTGCATTTCACTGGGGCCCATTGACCGGTAAGGTTGTCGCCCAAATAATAATATTATCACTAAAAATCATTTCAAAAATCATTTTATAATTTTACAAAAATTCGGCAGCACTCCCTCTATTTTTGGTCAACCCAAAAACTGGGAAATGCTTCCAAGATTCCTGTAAAACAGTCCCAAACTAGGGATATATATATATACCATAAAATAGTCTTTTTCCAAAGCCAATCCAGCATTCCGAAATGAGAACGGAATTTCCCAAAAACCCGAAATATATCAAATACCATTTCTTTCCAAAAGAAATAAGCTACAGTAAACATTTTCGAACTCATCGAAATTTGAATTAATACACAGAACCCAGAGAACAAAATTCTCCAAACCAATTCTTATGTTAAAATTTTAAACTCCAATTTATTCCCGAAAACTTCTCGAAAAACCCGAGAATTCAAACACAGAAACTTTTCGAGTTAGTTCTCGGAAATCCCGAGAACATTCACAGAAAAAAATTTGAATTTATTTTATTTCAGAAAATCACAGAACAGCAACAATTTCCGAAGAATTTCGGAAAGCAAATTGGTAACGTAATTATTACATTGCCGAAAAAACCGAGTTCCCGAAGGAATCGGGGACCAGATTTCATCACTGACAGAGGAATTAAATTCGAGGTTAGAGTTTAACCAAACCAAAGGTGCAACGGAAATCCCGAAATGAAGCTCGGAACCGAAATGCTCGGGAACGGAATCCGACAGAGCACACGACCACGCGGGTCAGCACCGAAAAGCAACCAGGGGCGAACGGGGGCGAACGCCGGCGATCGGACGGTCGGAGTGGGCCGCGCGGGTCGTCTGACGGCGGCGGGCGGCCTCGGGGAGCGGCGTCGGGGGCGGCGGCCTCGGGATCGGGGGTCGGGCACCGGTCGGGTTGCCGACGGTGGATCCGGAGCTCGGGTCGCCGGAAAATTCGCCAGAGAAAGGTGAGTTTAGGAGAAATTTGTGGAAAGTGATGGTGATGGAGGATGGAGAGGGAGAAGCTATATATATAGGGAAAATTGGGTTTGGGAGTTACCAATTTAGGGAGAGGGAGGAGTCTCAGCCATAATGGCCGGCGGCCAGGGGAGGGGAAAAGCCATCGGTTGAGTCCAGGGAGAAGAGCCGATAAGCCTTCGGTTTGGGAAAAACCCAAAGCTCCCAACAGAAAGTTAAAGCTTCTCTCTTTCCTAACTAAAGAAAGCCATTCATTAGCTTAAGAAATAATACCCATGCATTGGCTGTAGGAAACCTTAATGGTTTGGTTGGAAAGTTTTGGACTTTATATTAAAAAGTTTGCATTGGCCCAAAGGAAATGAGCTGTGGGTTTGGCCTAAGGGCTTTAACTCTTTAGGCTTAAGATTTTAGAACTATTGGGTTAAAGGTCTGATTAAGTAAATGGCCTTAAGGCTTAAATGAATTATATGGGTTAAATAATGGGTTATAGGCCTAAGAGAATAGAGATTAAGCATTTGGGCTAAAGGCTATAAAATAATTTCCTTTTTAGAAAATATAACTAATATTAATATAAAAAGATTTTTCTCAAATTGGTTTGAACCGGGTTCGGGTCTGGGTTGACAATAAAAAATCCTTGACTTAATTATTTTAAAAATAATTTTCATGAATTAACCAATATAATAAATAATATTATTTTTAACACAAAATTTTATTTAACAAAACATTATTTAAAAAAATATTACTAAAAATTGCGGGTTTCACATACCCCGAGTCCTAATAAATGGAAATGATCGCGTACAGTAGTACCTGAGTCGATAAGATGGAATGACCCGCTTGTCCATGGTATACGAGAGTCTATCGGTGGGATAACGAACTCTAAAGCACGTCATGGAAAAGATCTCTAACTACTAAGTTATGAATTTCTATTTTGTCAAACCTGCCAGACTATAGTCACAAGGGTTCAAGAGGTATTTACTGTATTACTCATGCATCACTTGTTGATTACTAATACAACATAATGACGGGACGTCATACTACAGATTTTGGCTAAGCTGGTGAATGTGTTGTTCTAATACTAAGTCACTTCTTTGATAATAGAATTTTTTACCTATAGTAACATCTGCTGAATCTCTAATCTTGGAATGGGTGTCTACCACAGTCCTTGCAATGCTTGTCCGTGTTTTGGTCTATTCTTCTCTGTCTAAACTATGGGGGCCAAGTTAAGTAAGGTTTGAGTTAAGGCATACGAGTTGCTAGTTAAGCCAAGAATTAAGATGAATATTTGGAGACTCACAATAATTGATTCCTAGAGATTAGATAGTAGCCTAGGTTCGTGGTTTACCCAAGGGTATGATCTTACTTATTTTTCAAGCTCAAATGACTAGAAGGTCACAATATTAGTATTAGGTCGAGGGAAGGACGAGCAACTTTAGGCAAGGTTGTAGTTATATGGATTGGTCGATGGTTGCTATTTTTGTGCATATAACTACCTTGGCCATAGGGATACATTGTATCTATATATCAAATACGAGCGTTCGTCTTTCCAATCAGTGAAAGACAAAAACAATAAAGAGTTCAAGAAAGATGTCATTGAATACAATTATGTGATTCAAAGACGAATGTGTAATTCAAGAGGAATTGTCAATACAGTCGCGGATGAGATCCTAGATACCTCTATATCTCAATCCACATGGGATAATCATATGAAGAGCGAACCAAGTGCACTATGGTTGATCAGACCATAATACATTGATTCTAATTAGACAATATGCTTGTGGGCGTCCCAGTATACATATGTCCTGAACAAGCTCGACAAAGAATAAGCTTGCAAAACTAGGCTATAAATAGCGTCGTCATTCATGGTAGTTTAAAGTATAAGTACGAGAGAATACATTGAAAGTAGTAATAAATTGTTCGAGTTTCACAAGGATCTAAGTCTTATCCGGTGTGCTTGCGTATACAATCGTCCTACTGGTTCTTGTATCATTCCTTGGTTGACCAATGGGTATGGGCAACAAAATCTCTATATTCTAGCTAAACATCTCTCCTACACTAGCATATATTCATTATCACTTTGTTACATTTTAATACTAGGTTACAAGGATACGGGTGGTAGGTTGTAGTTATACTACGCAACTTATAAAGTCAACTAATAGAGTAACTGAGAAATATAACACGTATACTCGTATGAGTTATCTCCTAATCTCCCTATTCAGCACGAAAGAAGATAAGATTTACAGTGAAAGGAATCACGCAGAAGGAAGTCAAGGTAATCGGATGAGAGTTCGAGATTTGGAATTGAGGGAGGAAGTCAAGCTTGTGGATGAGATTCCTATATCCTAATCCTATATGTAGGCTCACATCAGTATAGTAACGTAACCGAACTGACAAACTCGACCTACTGTCACGCCCCAGAACCAGAATACTGGAGAGCGGGGGTAGACATAGCCAGCTACGTATAATGAAATGGAATCCACGTCACTATACGGTCACGGCTGTCTAAATATATGAGGGTTTAACTACAATCCATCAGTCTCCTATGGTCAAGATCAAACCTATTGTCTCAATCACAAGCAAGTAGTAGCAGTCACAAGATATTAGAGAATCAATATACAATAGTAAGGCGTCCCATACATTACATATTGGATGATCATGAAGCTAGTCGTACAAAATGTCAGGACTAGCAAGAGTTTTAGTCAGTACATGATCAACCCTAGGATTTGTCAATCATGTTACAGCCCGTGGACAGACAGTAAATAAAGGTGCAATACGAGCTAACACGTGCTCGCCGGCTAAACGCCTCAAAAGAATAATTTTACAAATAGAGTGGGAGGATAAAAGAAACCCACTCGTTGCCCTGGTTAGGCCTGGTGGTCACCATCGGGCTGGAAGACAGGTGGATCCTCTGTTGCTGCTCCGATATCTGGCCACACAAAACCAGCTGGGTCAGACCCCAGAAAGAGCAAGTGCCACAAAGGAGGCTTCACTTAGGAACTAAAACCAGCATATCACAAATAAATAGTAAAGGTAATTAAAAGATAGTGATAATAGCTGAGATAACAATAATATATTGAACACGGAGAAACCATTCAAGTAGCCAGACTGCAACCCTTAAACCAAACAAGGATCGGGGTTGCAATCCTTCGCCTGAATAGAAACCCGTCTCAATTACTATTGATAAGGTAACAAGACAATAAACGAAGAGAGGACACAGAACTGCTCTAGAAGCCAGGTTACAACCCTTAAACCAAACAAGGACCGGGGTTGTAACCCTTCGCCTGAACAGAACTGGACCTCTGATCTTTATTGTTAAGGCCAGTATAAATAATCATGGTATTGAAGTAAAGGTAAAACATGACGAGCATGACAGGGGGTTACAATAAGACAATAAACGAAGAGAGGACACAGAACTGCTCCGGGAGCCAGGTTACAACCCTTAAACCAAACAAGGACCGGGGTTGTAACCCTTCGCCTGAATAGAACTGGACCCCTGATCTTTATTGTTAAGGCGGGCACAATAAGCAGGACGATATATGATAAGATAACCATGGAACTATTCAGATAGCCAAGTTACAACCCTTAAACCAAACAAGGACCGAGATTGTAACCCTTCATCTGAATAGAACTTGGTATCCCATCATTTATCGATACAAGAAATCATGTCCTGATACAATCTTGTACAGGATCAGGATAAGACTAAGATGGAATAAACTACATCCAATCAATCACGGCCAATCAAGAGTACGGCTTGATACTTTTAACTAACTAGGGTTATCACAGGCCTAGTTACTAGCAAGATGCAATGAGATTATCCCAACAGCCACAAGCCCTGCAGACCATCCGGTTACCCAGGTCGAATGTCCGTTTATGAAGGGTGTACCACATGACTGTGTACTGGAAATGTGCCCTACTCGTCGGTAGGCTAACAGTCCACTTAATGCGCCCAGATAATGGGATTGCCTGTAGCTGGGAATCTCTTCATGACTACTGAATTATTCTAGTTAATTAGCCTTAGTCAATTTCAGTAGGTACCCCTGACCGTGGTACTCAGGGATCCCCATCCTAGACATGATGCAAGACAGTACCAGTTTATTTGTAGAAACGCAATCGCCCACGGTGTCCAGGTCATTCACACTTGTCATGTCAGGCTAGCTGTCATAACAGCATGTCGAGACATATTATGCCAGTTTACTTGTCAAAAGTGTACCACAGCGGGCCACTATCGTGTTCTATTCTTACATTATCATGAGTGAGAGAACTTGCATAAAATAATTAGTGACCTATTCTTGAAGCCAAGAAAAAGATCTACAACTTTCATGTTGGGAGTTGGGAGAAATTCGAGCAATAATTCAATCAATTAGGACATATAACAGTTAGTAATAGTCAAAATATGCATTATGCGGCCTATTCTGCGACATGCATGCAACTGCGACACCATATGCGCCTACTGCGACATGCGCCTAATGCGGCTCATGCGCGACATGATATGCGCCTACCGCGACATGCGCCTCATGTGGCTCAACTGCGACATGATATGCGCCTACCGCGACATGCGCCTCATTGCAACATGCGCCTACTGCGACATGCGCCTTCTGCGACATGATATGCGGCTACCGCGACATGCGCTTCATTGCAACATGCGCCTTCTGCGACATGCTTCTTCTGCGACATGATATGCGGCTACCGCGACATGCGCTTCATTGCAACATGCGCCTTCTGCGACATGCGCCTTCTGCGACATGATATGCGGCTACCGCGACATGCGCTTCATTGCAACATGCGCCTTCTGCGACATGCGCCTTCTGCGACATGATATGCGGCTACCGTGACATGCGCTTCATTGCAACATGCGCCTTCTGCGACATGCGCCTTCGGCTTCCGCGACATGCTGATTATGCTGCAGATGAACCTAGAAATGACCAGAAATTATTTTGGCCATAACTTCCTCATCCGAAGCCGAAATCAAGTGAAACAAAAGCCAAAACTGCATGAAATTGAATTCTCTACAACATAGAAACACTAGTTTTCGAAAATAACCTAGTTTTAAAGATCAAAACCAAGAAAAACTAAAAAGTTTACAAACTTAGATCTACAAGAATCCATCCATCAAATCCAAAAATGTCAAGTTCTAAAGAGGCTTAGAATCAAGTAAGGAAGAGAATGGAACAATAAAACTTGAGATCCATCATGAAGCAAGTTTGCACTTGCCTAAGCTCTCTCTCTCTTTCTCCTGGTGGTTGAAGAAGTTATGATAGGGAAGAAGAAGAATAAATGAAGAGAGAGAAAGGGGAATGGGTTAATAAAGGGTAGTGGTGGTGGTAGGTAGGGGTTTTCTTTTGGTTCATGATGAACCCAAAAGCAAACCAAACCAAGCTAAGCCGAACCAAGCTAAGCCACAACCAATGACATGCCAAAATAACTATGCAGAAAAAAATACGCAATACGAGTCAAGAATACGTACACGTATACCAAGATACGTAATACGAACTACAGGCATTACAACTCTACCCACCTTCAAAAAAATTCCGTCCTCGGAATTTAATCAAGAGGCTAGAATTGCAAGGACAAGCTATACTAATCGTAAGCTATAACAAGCAGTCTATCATACAGTCATTTATCCGAGCAAGGAATTGAAAGCATAAGGCATAAGGAAGACATTATACCTTACGAGTCAAACAGGTCGGGATATCGTGATCGGATATCATCCTCACGCTCCCACGTCGACTCATCCAAAGAGTGATGACCCCAAGCAACTCAGACTAACTTGATAGTCTTGTTCTTGAGTATCTTCTCTCTTCGGTCCAATATAGACACGGGCCTCTCCTCATACGAAAGGTTGGTACCAACAACCAATTCCGAATGATCCAGGATGTGGCTCGGGTCTGGGATATACCGTCGCAGTTGGGATACATGAAATACGTCATGCACCTCACATAGCGACGGTGGAAGAGCGAGACGATAGGATACATCTCCTACTCGCTCCAGAATGTCGAACGGCCCTATATACCTAGGACTAAGCTTTCCTCGTACGTCGAAACGAATGACGCCGCGGTTAGGCAAAATCCTCAGGAATACATGGTCACCGACAGAAAACTCAAGAGGGCGCCGATGAGAATCGGCCCAATGACGCTGGCGATCTTGGGCAACTCGAAGATGATCTCTGACTCTTCTGACCACTTCAACGGTCTGAGCAATCATTTCCGGACCAAGCATCTGCCTCTCTCTAACATCATCCCAGGCTAGCGGGGATCGACACTTCCTACCATACAGTGCCTCGAACGGTGCCATCTGGATACTGGCCTGGAAACTGTTGTTGTACGAGAACTCCACCAGGTGCACGTGATCTTTCCACGAACCACCGAAGTCGAGTGTACATGACCGCAACATATCTTCAAGAGTCTGGATCGTACGTTCTGACTGGCCATCTGTTTGCGGGTGATAAGCTGAACTGAACTGGAGGTGAGTTCCCAAACTTTCTTGCAAGCTACGCCAAAAGTGCGACGTAAATCTTGAATCTCTATCTGAAGTGATACTGACTAGTACACCGTGTAATCTGACAATCTGTCGGAGATACATCTCTGCTAGTTGAGCCGTCGACTGACCAACTCTGAACGGAAGAAAGTGAGCCACCTTCGTGAGCCTGTCTATGATAACCCAAATAGCATCTCTGCCAGCCGGGGTTCTAGGCAATCCAGTCACAAAATCTATGGTTACATGCTCCCATTTCCACTCTGGAATCGGCAACGGTTGAAGTAGTCCAGCTGGTCTCTGATGTTCAGCCTTAACTTGTTGGCAGACTAAACAACGAGAGACAAACCGGGCTATCTCCCTCTTCATGCCATTCCACCAAAAGTGTTGGCGAATATCACGGTACATTTTCGTGCCACCGGGATGAATAGAATACTGCGAACTGTGAGCCTCCATCATGATCTCCTGTCTAATATCTCCACTGGGTACACAAAGACGCTTACCATGTCGAAGTGTACCGTCTTCATGAATGCATAACTCTGGTCTTTGTCCCGCCTCACACTCTGCTCTGAGTCGCTGAAGCTTAGAATCTGCTGACTGCGCCATCCGGATCCTCTCGACTATAGTGGACTGGACTTGCATGTTGGCCATCAATGCCACACTGGAAGAGAGGACAACTTCTATACCCATCTTCTGAAGATCGGCTAACAGTTCTGGTTGTGCTATCAGGAATAAACTCCTGCCCTCCTGCTCAATGCATCTGCAACAACATTGGCCTTCCCTGGGTGGTACTGCAAGTTGACATCATAATCCACAAGCAGCTCTAGCCATCTTCTCTGACGCATGTTAAGATCCTTCTGGGTGAAAACATACTTTAGGCTCTTGTGGTCGGTGAAAATCTCCACCCTATCTCCATATAGGTAATGTCTCCACAACTTAAGTGCAAATACTACTGCTGCCAGTTCCAAGTCATGGGTTGGGTAATTCCTCTCATGATCACGAAGTTGTCGTGACGCATAAGCTATTACCTTCCCATGTTGCATCAGAACACATCCTAAACCTCTGCCCGAAGCATCACAATACACTGAGAATCCTCCAGTTCCATCTGGAAGCATGAGAATAGGAGCCGTCATCAAGCCTCGCTTCAACCTCTCAAAAGAATCCTGGCATTCTGCTGTCCAAGCAAACTGCACATCCTTGTGGGTCAACTGGGTCAATGGCGCTGAAATTCGAGCAAAGTCTGAAACAAATCACCGGTAGTAGCCGGCCAAGCCAAGAAAACTACGGACTTCTGCCACTGTGCTAGGTACCGGCCACGTTTCAATGGCCACGATCTTCTGGGGATCCACTTCTACTCCCGCTTTGGTGATAATATGACCCAAGTATAAAATGCGATCGAGCCAGAACTCGCATTTACTGAACTTGGCATACAACTGGTGCTCTCTGAGAATATGAAGAACAACCCTAAGGTGTTGCTCATGCTCCGCTTCACTCTTGCTGTAGACCAGGATGTCGTCTAGGAATACAATCACGAACTGATCCAAATAAGGCATAAAGATACGATTCATGAGGTCCATGAATACAGCCGGCACATTGGTTGCTCCAAATAGCATCACAAGAAACTCCCAATGCCCATATCTAGATCTGAAAGCTGTCTTCGGGATGTCCTGCTCTCTGACTCTGATCTGATGGTATCCTGAGCGCAAGTCGATCTTCGAAAATACTGGCGCCCCTCTGAGTTGATCAAACAAGTCATCTATCCTTGGGAGAGGGTATCTGTTCTTGATTGTCCCTGAGTTCAAGGTACGATAATCAACACACAATCTGGACGTACCATCCTTCTTTTTACAAGAAGCATCGGGGCTCCCCAAGGCGATCCACTAGCACGAATGAATCCTTTGGTTCTGAGTTCTTCAATCATCTTGTACAATATCTCTAGCTCGGACGGCGCCATCCTGTAGACTCTCTCTGACACTGGGGCTGTCCCGGGAATCAAGTCGATGGTAAACTTGATCTCTCGCTCTGGCGACATCCCTGGAAGCTCTTCTAGGAAAACATCTGAAAACTCTTCAACTATCCGAGGTAACTGTACTGCTGCTACTGCCATCCGCAATACTGGAGGAGAAGGTTCAACTTCGCCTCGGGAGAAGGAAAACTCCGGCTCGCCTGGAATGCTAAAAATAACCCTGCCAAGGTGGCAGTCTATCCTAGCATACTGGTCCCTCAACCAATCCATCCCTAAGACCACATCATAATCGGCCATCGGGAACTCTATCAATCTAGCGGGGAATTCTCTACCGCTAACTACGACCCGACACGAGGAAAACACTCTATCTACTCCCACAAGTCCGTTACCAGTAGGTATTTTGAGCCTTACTGATAATGACTCGGGCTCCAGTCCTACCCATGTCGCAAATCGTGCAGACATAAATGAATGCGAGGCACCAGAATCAAATAATACTGAAGCTGGAAAGGTGTTGACGAGTATAGTACCTGCCACCACCTCACCTGGTGCTATTCCTTCTTCTCCTATGGTCAAAGCCAGCACTTGACCATGTCCTCTGGGTACGGGTCCCCTCTGCTGAAAATTCCTCTACCTGCTCTGGATCAAGGCTTGGGCTTGGGCATACTGCTGCGGTCTTTGCTGCTGGAATGCCTGGGCCTGTGTCGGTAATGGCCTCGAGAACGGGTACTGCAGCCGCTGCTGCTGCTGGACTGGTGCTGGTCCTCTAACTGAAGGACTAGAGAAGGCGGATGAACTCCCTCTGTTCGGGCAATTCCCAACCCTGTGGTCCGGGGTACCACAAACCAAGCACAAACCCTGTGCTTTACGACATTCTGATACCACATGCCCTGGCTTCCCGCAGTGTAAACATCCCACTACGGAAGACTGCTTCTGCTTCTGCTGCTGAGGGTGCGTCGGGGTGGAATGCCGAACCGACGTCACTGAGGCCGCCTGCCTCGGAGCTCCAATGGTCAAAGCCCTGGCTGCCGGGGCTGGTGCTGATGACTGGTTCATCTGACCGTGAGATCGCTTCCGACCTCCGGTCCTATCCACGATCCTCTGGGAGGTATACTCATGCCTCCGGGCTGCTCTCAATATTGCATCAAAGGTCTGATGCTCAAACTGCTCCACCGCCAATAGAATCTCCAGATGAAGCCCCTGCTGGAACCGCTGGGCTCTATCGAACTCGGTCGCCACCAAGGTGGGAGCAAATCGACTAAGCCTGGAGAACTCGGTCGCATATCCATCGACCGTTCTGCCCATCTGCTTCAGATTGGTGAACCTCGTCTGTAGATCATACCGAGCTACAACATCAAAATACTTGGTCTGGAATCTCTCCCTGAATACTGCCCATGAAATAGGGGCCACTAATCCATCGGCCTGCGCTGCCCACCAGCTGCGGGCAAGATCTAGTAACTGCAGGCGCACTACGGCCACCTTCTCGGCTTCTGGAGTCTTGGCTGCTTCTAGAATCACCTCTGTGTCCTGAAGCCATGCATCTGCAGCGATCGCATCTTCACTGCCGTCGAAGAAGGAAGGGTTCAAGCGCTTGAAGCTGTTGGCCGCGCTATTACCCTGATGACCTCCTCTGGTCAAAGCATCTGCTACCGCCTGGTGTAAGGCATCTCCGCGACGATCCTGGGAAGCTAATAGGGACCTGGTGAGACCCGCTAAAGTGCCATCATCAGGCTCTGCAGGCTGGACGGGCTGAATTGGGGGTTCTCCTTCAGTAGGCATGACTCTGAAGGCTACTCCTGAATGCTGGGCTTGATCTCCAGGTTATTGCTGGTCCGCGGGAGGTGCTCCGCCTTGCTGATCGGTAGGTCCAAGAACAATGCTGCTGAAGAAGACGACATAGGAAACAATAAGGAAGGACCAGGACAGAACAACGATACAAGCATGTGATCAGGTCAAGATTACAGGGATTCAGAAGATACGAGCAGAGATCAAGGGCGAGTACTGATTGAGACATCTATTCGGTAAACCCTCATATATCTTGATTTACAAGACCTGTATGGGCTACCACTAAAACCATGTCACGCCCCAGAACCAGAATACTGGAGAGCGGGGGCAGACATAGCCAGCTACGTATAATGAAATGGAATCCACGTCACTATACGGTCACGGCTGTCTAGATATATGAGGGTTTAACTACAATCCATCAGTCTCCTATGCTCAAGATCAAACCTATTGTCTCAATCACAAGCAAGTAGTAGCAGTCACAAGATATTAGAGCATCAATATACAATAGTAAGGCGTCCCATACATTACATATTGGATGATCATGAAGCTAGTCGTACAAAATGTCAGGACTAGCAAGAGTTTTAGTCAGTACATGATCAACCCTAGGATTTGTCAATCATGTTACAGCCCGTGGGCAGACAGTAAATAAAGGTGCAATACGAGCTAACACGTGCTCGCCGGCTAAACGCCTCAAAAGAATAATTTACAAATAGAGTGGGAGGATAAAAGAAACCCACTCGTTGCCCTGGTTACGCCTGGTGGTCACCATCGGGCTGGAAGACAGGTGGATCCTCTGTTGCTGCTCCGATATCTGGCCACACAAAACCAGCTGGGTCAGACCCCAGAAAGAGCAAGTGCCACAAAGGAGGCTTCACTTAGGAACTAAAACCAGCATATCACAAATAAATAGTAAAGGTAATTAAAAGATAGTGATAATAGCTGAGATAACAATAATATATTGAACACGGAGAAACCATTCAAGTAGTCAGACTGCAACCCTTAAACCAAACAAGGACCGGGGTTGCAATCCTTCGCCTGAATAGAAACCCGCCTCAATTACTATTGATAAGGTAACAAGACAATAAACGAAGAGAGGACACAGAACTGCTCCGGAAGCCAGGTTACAACCCTTAAACCAAACAAGGACCGGGGTTGTAACCCTTCGCCTGAACAGAACTGGACCCCTGATCTTTATTGTTAAGGCCAGTATAAATAATCATGGTATTGAAGTAAAGGTAAAACATGACGAGCATGACAGGGGGTTACAATAAGACAATAAAGGAAGAGAGGACACAGAACTGCTCCGGGAGCCAGGTTACAACACTTAAACCAAACAAGGACCGGGGTTGTAACCCTTCGCCTGAACAGAACTGGACCCCTGATCTTTATTGTTAAGGCGGGCACAATAAGCAGGACGATATATGATAAGATAACCATGGAACAATTCAGATAGCCAAGTTACAACCCTTAAACCAAACAAGGACCGAGATTGTAACCCTTCATCTGAACAGAACTTGGTATCCCATCATTTATCGATACAAAAAATTATGTCCTGATACAATCTTGTACAGGATCAGGATAAGACTAAGATGGAATAAACTACATCCAATCAATCACGGCCAATCAAGAGTACGGCTTGATACTTTTAACTAACTAGGGTTATCACAGGCCTAGTTACTAGCAAGATGCAATGAGATTATCCCAACAGCCACAAGCCCTGCAGACCATCCGGTTACCCAGGTCGAATGTCCGTTTATGAAGGGTGCACCACATGACTGTGTGCTGGAAATGTGCCCTACTCGTCGGTAGGCTACAAGTCCACTTAATGCGCCCAGATAACGGGATTGCCTGTAGCTGGGAATCTCTTCATGACTACTGAATTATTCTATTTAATTAGCCTTAGTCAATTTCAGTAGGTACCCCTGACCGTGGTACTTAGGAATCCCCATCCTAGACATGATGCAAGACAGTACCAGTTTATTTGTACAAACGCAATCGCCCACGGTGTCCAGGTCATTCACACTTGTCATGTCAGGCTAGCTGTCATAACAGCATGTCGAGACATATCATGCCAGTTTACTTGTCAAGAGTGCACCATAGCAGGACACTATCGTATTCTATTCTTACATTATCATGAGTGAGAGAACTTGCATAAAATAATTAGTGACCTATTCTTGAAGCCAAGGAAAAGATCTACAACTTTCATGTTGGGAGTTGGGAGAAATTCGAGCAATAATTCAATCAATTAGGACATATAACAGTTAGTAATAGTCAAAATATGCATTATGCGACCTATTCTGCGACATGCATGCAACTGCGACACCATATGCGCCTACTGCGACATGCGCCTAATGCGGCTCATGCGCGACATGATATGCGCCTACCGCGACATGCGCCTCATGTGGCTCAACTGCGACATGATATGCGCCTACCGCGACATGCGCCTCATAGCAACATGCGCCTACTGCGACATGCGCCTTCTGCGACATGATATGCGGCTACCGCGACATGCGCTTCATTGCAACATGCGTCTTCTGCGACATGCGCCTTCTGCGACATGATATGCGGCTACCGCGACATGCGCCTCATTGCAACATGCGCCTACTGCGACATGCGCCTTCTGCGACATGATATGCGGCTACCGCGACATGCGCTTCATTGCAACATGTGCCTTCTGCGACATGCGCCTTCTGCGACATGATATGCGGCTACCGCGATATGCGCTTCATTGCAACATGCGCCTTCTGTGACATGCGCCTTCTGCGACATGATATGCGGCTACCGCGACATGCGCTTCATTACAACATGCGCCTTCTGCGATATGCGCCTTCTGCGACATGATATGCGGCTACCGCGACATGCGCTTCATTGCAACATGCGCCTTCTGCGATATGTGCCTTCTGCGACATGATATGCGGCTACCGCGACATGCACTTCATTGCAACATGCGCCTTCTGCGACATGTGCCTTCTGCGACATGATATACGGCTACCGCGACATGCGCTTCATTGCAACATGCGCCTTCTGCGACATGCTGATTATGCTGCAGATGAACCTAGAAATGACCAGAAATTGTTTTGGCCATAACTTCCTCATCCGAAGCCGAAATCAAGTGAAACAAAAGCCAAAACTGCATGAAATTGAATTCTCTACAACATAGAAACACTAGTTTTCGAAAATAACCAAGTTTTAAAGATCAAAACCAAGAAAAACCGAAAATTTTACAAACTTAGATCTACAAGAATCCATCCATCAAATCCAAAAATGTCAAGTTCTAAAGAGGCTTAGAATCAAGTAAGGAAGAGAATGGAACAATAAAACTTGAGATCCATCATGAAGCAAGTTTGCACTTGCCTAAGCTCTCTCTCTCTTTCTCTTGGTGGTTGAAGAAGTTATGATAGGGAAGAAGAAGAATAAATGAAGAGAGAGAAAGGGGAATGGGTTAATAAAGGGTAGTGGTGGTGGTAGGTCGGGGTTTTCTTTTGGTTCATGATGAACCCAAAAGCAAACCAAACCAAGCTAAGCCGAACCAAGCTAAGCCACAACCAATGACATGCCAAAATAACCATGCAGAAAAAAATACACAATACGAGTCAAGAATACGTACACGTATACCAAGATACGTAATACGAACTACAGGCATTACACCTACATTGGCCACCACAAAAATCTATAATTCCCCAGTCCCAAAATACTTAGGACTAAGTACGTAAACATGCCAGCTTTATACATACGAAGTATACTCCAATGTATGGAACCCCGTATGTATACATAAGCTGTAAAATGCAGTAAAACCATGATAACTAAATCTCATCCACAACAATAAAGAATAATATTATAATCAACTCAAGAATTTATTATTTATACATGTAGTTGGACGAAGACAAATCCACTACCAACCAATTTAAATGAAAGAAGATATACAAGGAAATGATCGAAAAAATGGCAAGACGAACCAAGAGCCTCGAAGAAATGGAGAAGATCATGGCCTTGGCTATTACACCTGCGAAAAGTCACAAAGGACACACCTAGAGAGATAACCAGGTCCTCAGAGGGACGTAATAAGATACATAAAGAACATGCCATTAATCTATGATATATAATAGAGAGTAAAAGGGGATGCATGCAATAGGGTGCCTACCAATTCTACAGTAAAAATATAGTTAAGAACAAACCTTCAACGCATGGGAACTCTGGCTCAGGTGTAGGAACTCAGGTATGGTCCCATCAGGATACCAGGGACCTCAAAAAATAACATTCCTCAAATGTTAGAGGCCAGCAGGAAATCATATATCAGGATCCAGGACCGTATCTCCAGTGGAGATAACCGGCAATAATAGGAAAGTGCATACGTGGCCCATAAGTTAAGGAACTGTTCTCCCCACCCAATGCCTAGTACGGTCACATCCATGACTCATAGAAACATCTAGTAACTGCCAAGTCTACTAGCATACAATTCTATTGGCAGTTACTTCTAACCGTCGCACGTCTCATACGTATCGGTAGTCGGCCGACTACGCGAGTATGTGTCCTACATGTGACTCACATCACGTGATAAAGTATGTGTCAAGGTCGCATAAGATATTCCAATACCTCATCAACAAAGGGGTGGTCACTAGACTAAGTCAATGCAAGAAAAATAAATAAAAGCGAGAAAAATGACCGACAAATTAAGTCGCTTGCACCCAAGTGTGACTTGGATGCACAGTTTTATAATATCAACAATTAGAAAATACTAAAAATAACAACTGAAGATAAGAATATATAAATCACAGAGTAAGGTAGCTAGCTATCTTGCCTGATTCCGTGCTGTAAATATGAAACGTCGCTCCCGCGTCCACGCCTCCGGAACCCGACGCTCCTAGATAATTAATTAACTAGATTAAGTCACTACTTACGAAACTTACGATACGAAGTAATTAGTCAAATTATTGTGTTAAAATTATATTTAATCTCTCGTAGAACCATTTACATCCCTACAATCACACACAGGTTCCACGAGACATCGAAACACAGTTTTAGGGTTTCTAACTTTTAATTAGTCGGTTATGCCCCTACTTCAATAACATACTTAAAAATTATATAAAAATCATAAAAATAATATTTAAAATAATTTTCTACAGATTTATCTGTGAAATTCCAGAATTAATATTTCTAAAGACATTTACGACTGGTTGATTACTAAGTCAGCTAGTCTACCCGAAACTCGCCCGGAACATAGTTAATGACTCAAAATTGCTAAAATAACCAAAAATATATTTTAAACAGAAATAAAATAATTTATTTCATAGAATAATATCAAAGTTACAAGGTTTGAGTTATACTACAAGTTTGGGACACTCTAGGTCAGCCGGTTACCCGAAATTAGCTAGTTTTGACCTATAATTTTTTCGACCAGATTTGAGTTGCTAAAATCGTGAAAAAATAATTAAAAATCATAATTTATATATATATGAATACACACATAAAATTCAGTTTCGAGAATAGGCACCAATAACTCATAGTTCCTTTACAATGGGGTTGATTTTGATCCCACCGAAACATGAATATTACGCCTATATTTCATGAAACCTTTATGGATGATTATACATAACAAAAGTCATCAAAATATGATTTCTACAGATTTAATAACTTATTTTCTACAGAATTTAAGTAAGGGTTTGTGATGGAAAGATTTGAATTTCTTACTAAAGGTCCGTGCTAGAGAGGTTGTGACGACTTCTCCTCGACAAAGCTCCAACCTTTCTCGCTATACTTGCTTGGTAATCCTATTTTGTTGAGTATAGGAGGTTTGGAAATGGCTATAGATGGTTGGATGGAGAAGATAGAGTTTTTAGGGTTTGTTTTGAGAGGTTTGGAGGATGTATGGTGGAGGAAATAAGTTTTTATGAAGGATGGAGAGATGTGCAATGGAGAAGATGATGTATGGAGACTATGGGGGAGAAGTGCTGCAAAAAATATGGAGAGGGAAAGGGGTGGTCGGCTATGGAGGTGGAAAGAAAGGCGGAATTAAGTTAGGATTAGGGTTTGGGCTAAGTTGATGTATATATATGGGCTTTATTGGGTTGCATGTATGAAAAGGAGTGAGAATATTTTTTCTATGGGGTGTACGGCCATGGTGGGGGTCCACTATGGCATGATTTGGTTGTTTGGTGAGTTGGCTAATTAATTTGATTGAGGATTTAAAAATGTCTTTCCTAATATAGAGCTAATTAATTCTATCTATAAAATACAATCCAAAATCTGAATTAAATACAAATATATGTAATTATGAATATTTATTAATGCCCAACATGCCTACATAGGATTGTGTTTAGCTTAGAAGAGGTTTGGGAAGGTTTGGTGCAACCGGGTCTCCTAAAAAGTCATATAGGCTTTCTTAACTAATTAATTAAATAAAATTATAACTTGTGCCATAATTTGAATTGTTAAAATGCAAAAGATTACAATATGACCATGGCATTCCTAACATGGCTAGCATGCTAGTTAAAGCACCCGACTACGCTAGGCATGCCATACTTTCTAGTCATCTTGCATATTCAAACTCAACCATGGCTTTAGTCCTTTCGTATAATATAAATAAGATAAAATAAATTAGAATTAAGTAAAATACAAAAATAATTTAAATATTCCTTTAAATTATGAGGGGTTTTACAGTTTGGGTTCAAATCGAATCCATTTGGTATATGTTTCGGAGGAGTATCGGAGAACTGTTCAATGTGTTCGATGAAATGCCTCTTAGAACATTTTGTTCATGAATTTCTAAACTAATTACATGATTTTGTAGCTAATATTGATTAGTTTAATATTTTGTGTGACTGAGTCGATTTTGGTAGCATTTTTGTGTCATATTTGGACACGGAGACACCACACGAGACTGTGGTGTAGTGTGCTGCTACCCCGAGCCTAGAACTAGGTGGACACGACACGAGATGACAAAAAACTTGGTGAGTAGGTGGGGGCATTGACTGACAGCATGTACCCAAAGTTTGGTTGGATCTCATCGAGGATTCGTAGAGAAATAGCTTCGCAGATCCTTGTCGAGGTCGTCCATACACTGTAAAATCCTGTCTGATACTCACCTAGACACGCGACATAACATGACTTGGACACATCCTAGTTAGACACTAGGACACCCTGATACGTGGTTGACACATTGACACACTTGTACGACCTTATGGCTTGACACTTCGTGTCCAAAGGGACTCGACACACATGCATGAGGACCCCCTGTACACTGTCTGTACACCCTCACTTCAAGACATTTGGGACACTGCTCATACACATCCCTGGACACCTAATGGACACACGAATGCACAAATTCATAGTTTTCTCATATACTGGACACACTGTGACACTCTTTGATACTTGCTCGACACTTCACACCCTTTATGACACTAGACACTCTATTACATATTAACACCCCCATGTGTTTACACCATCCCCATTTACCTTTACATTACCTGTATTGCATTAAATGTCTGCAAACGCATATCTTGCCACTGCACTTTGTCCTGACCCACTTAGACACTGAACACATACACTCGCTCACTTGTCAGTTGTATTGTCTGAAACACATGACACTCATATTCACACACTCTGACAGGCCCATTCCCTTTTTCTGTGAACACTCACCCCCCTGATATATATATACAATTAGCTTAGATATTGATTTGGGGCTTTGTTAGATAATTTGGGTTTACAGTTTCCTGAGTCTAGGATACATTTTTATATCTAGTGTTATTTGTATTAGATGTGTGGGGTTTAGTACAGTTTCTAGGTTTAGTTCAGATTTCTGAGATGATTTTGTGTATGAGATGTCTCTAGTACAATAGGTTATTACTTCATATTTCTTAGAATATTGATGTTTACTGATTTCAGGATTTAATGATTTTGTCCAATACATTTCTTAGCAATTGTCCAGTTCTTGACTGATACACTTTGAGTATCAAACCATCTTATATTTTAACTTTTTGTCCAGTCCCAAATTTGTTCAGTCCTTGTATTGCATTTGTGTCACTCCACTGATATATTGTATCAGTCTCACTCCCCTCGAATTGGTCTTATGTCTTATCCATGTATCAGCCACATTACCTCAATGTTTGTTTATAATTCTTCTTAGTGTTCAGTCCCTCACTACATGAACCTCCTTGCACCTTCCTTTTCAGTTCAGTCTTAGGACTTAGTTCTGTCTCTTGTCATTGTATTGAGTGACCAATAACCAGTGTCAAGGTGTGACAGCAGTGAGGGGCTCAGTGAGAGTAAAACTCAGTGACAGAGTAGTGTGATCAAGAGGATGAGGAGGTGAGCAGTAGTAGCAGCAGGGCATGGGTTGGTATCAGTTGTGGGATTTTAAGTTTAAGACTTTATGTATATATTATGTAAGTATATATACGGGGTTGTTAACATATAGGTAGGGGTATGAGGTTTGGTTAGATATATGAGAGGTTTCTGATATAGGATATTGGCCATGGTTGGCTTGAGTTAGTATATATATTATGTTATGATATATAAATATATGTGATATTGAGATATATAAATATGTGTGTGATTATATATATATGTATTGGGTTATAGTAGTTGATTGGTATCCTCTATATCCTATGGGACCTAAACTATATCTATGTATATGTATGTGTGAGATGCCTTATATATATATATATATATATATATATATATATATATATATATATATATATATATATATATATTATATATATATATATATATATATATATATATATATATATATAAATATATATATATATATAAAAAAAATATATATATATATATATATATATATATATATATATATATATATATATATATATATATATATATATATATATATAATTTTATTTTTATATATATATATATATATAAAATATATATATATATATATATATATATATATATATATATATATATATTATATATATATATATAAAAATAAAATAATATATATATATATATATATATATATATATATATATATATATATATATATATATATATATATATATAAAATATATATATAAAATATATATATATATATATATATATATATATATATATATATATATATATATATATATATATATATATATATATTTTTTTTTTTTAATATATATATATATATATATATATATATATATATAAAATAAAAAATAAAAAAAAATATATATATAAAAATAAAAAATATATATATATATATAAATATATATATATATATATATATATATATATATATATATATATATATATATATATATATATATATATATATATATATATATATATATATTATGGGCTATGTCACGGAGACAAAGAAGTTCATCTCGAGCAAGTTCAGTATGAAGGACTTGGGGGAAGCTGATGTGATCTTAGGGATCAAGATCATCTTGACAGACACTGGACTAGCGCTGTCACAGTCTTATTATATTGAGAATATGATCACTTGTTACGGGTATCAGGATCTTCCAGAGATAGATACGCCATACAGGTGTAATATGAAGCTGAAGCCTAATTCAGAGAAAAGCATCAGGCAGCTGGAGTATGTGAGCGTAATCGGGAGTTTGATGTATGCTACTACTGCCACAAGGCCTGACAAAGCTTTCGTCGTGGGAATGCTGAGTCATTTCACTACCAAAATAACCAACTTTAGCGACGGCCACATCCGTCGCTCATCCGTCGGTAACATAAATTACCGACGGAATAGCGACGGATATTTGATGAAAATGGCCGTCGGGAAATACGTCGTCGCTAAAATTTGTCCGTCGCTAAGCCGTCGGACAAATGATTAACCGACGGACTAGCGACTGATTACCGACGGTTGCCTTTCAATGGCTTAGCGACGGATTAGCGACTTGTTCCCGTCGGTTTACATGCCATATAATATTAAAATATCTGTCGCTAAGCCGTCGTAAATAGGTCGGTAAAAGCGTATCAGAGAGGTTCCTGATACGCAAAATCAGTCGCTATTCCGTCGCCATTCCGTCGTTAACCTCGACGTTATAGCGACGGATTAGCGACGGGTAGGGCGTCGGCCTGGTTCTGGAAAGCTTCCATATTTCCAGAACCATGTCGACGGATAATGGGTCGCTAAGCCGTCGCTAGTCCGTCGTCATCCTCGACAGATTAGCGACGGATTAGCGACCCACTATCCGTCGCTAAGTCTCTGGAAACCTACCATATTTCCAGAACCATGTCGACGGATTTGTCGTCGCTAGGTAGTCGATATTCCGTCGCTAATATTCCAGTTAGCGACGGAAGTTCCGTCGCTAGTTCGTCGCTAGCTCGTCGCTACCTGCAAATTTATTTCAACCAGTTAGCGACGGATTCGCCGTCGCTAGGTAGTCGCTAGGTGGTCGCTAACTGCAAAATATTTATATCACCCAGTTAGCGACGGATATTCCGTCGCTCGTCCGTCGGTAACTGCAAATATTTATATAACCCAGTTAGCGACGGATTTGCCGTCGCTAGTTAGTCGCTCATCGGTCGCTAAAAGATATATCCGTCGCTAGTTAGTCGCTAGTCCGTCGCTAAATGCAACATTAATTAAAAAAATTACAGAAACATTCTATTTCCTTTTCGTAAATATTACACATATTCATAATATCCAATATCCAAACATCCATGTACAAATATCAACAAATATCCAAATATCCAAATTCATAATATCCAATATCAAACAGAAATATCCAAACATCTATGTACAAATATCCAAACACAAATACACAAATTCATAATATCCAAATATTCATGTACGCTTCCAAAATATCCAGAATTTAAAATCTAAAAATAGTACAAATATCCAAAAATAGTACAAATATCATTGAGATGGATCGCGTCGTCGTCTCGGCGCCGCCTCGGCTCTGCGGATGTACTCTTCCACCAAGTACGCCGGCACCTGGGACAACACATGCTCTGGAAGCGTGCGGAGCTGCTCTGGCGACATCAAGTCCATGAGCCCAATGAGCGCAGTATCCGGTACCAGGCGGACCTCGGCAGAACGGTCAAATGAATAACGTCCAGGGTCGGAAGGACCGGCAACCGCACTAGACGTACCGGGAGCAGACGGATCTGGATCGGGAGCAGAAGAAGGACGCGGAAGGCGCTCCAGCACATCCGACATTAGACTCCGTATTTCCGACATATCGGAGGTGAGAGTCGCAAGCTGCGCCCTTATATCGTCCGACGGGGGCGCGGGAGGAGGCGGGGGCGGTGGATATCTCAGAGTCGCGCCCTGCAACGACGCCGCCATGGAACCTACGCCGTAGACGCGCCCTTTATTAAAGCCGCCGACAGACTCTACGAACACGTCATCGTAGCGAGCGGCCATAGAAGAGGGCGTCTGGGTAGGCGTCGTTTCGCCGACAACCTCGGCAGGGGGCTCAATCTGACTAAGGGCCTCACGATATGCAGCCTATCCAATGAATGTGTTTATACTATAAGTTTTCCTAAGTTATAATCTAAATCCTATGTTTCCCTAAGTTATAATTTGAATCCTACGTTCACCCAATTAAGTTAACAATAATTATATTTCTAATATAAATCTCATAAACGTAATTACTTACATCAGTCGCCTGGGCCCTCGCGTCGACGAAGCTCCCGTCTGCCCGCCTCTTGTGTGTATGCAGGAATACATCGTAGGCGGTGACCGACTCCGGCTCTCTTCCCTCCTTTACCGCCCGTTGTGCCTGTATACGAAATATACGTCGAATTTAATTAACTACGTATATTAATAGTACCGAATTTAATAGTGAAATGAATTTACGGTATCTCACCAAATCTGCATGCGTCGCTGCGTGGGGCTTTGAACCTCCCGTATGCAGACCAGCGGCCTGTCTGCTCGCCTTCGCTTTCTTTGATTTCTCCCTGTACTGAGCAGTATTCATCTTATCCAACATCTGCTCGTAGTACTCCTCCCGGAGCCACTTCTTCCTCGAATGCGCCGTACGAACGTCGTACACCGCATCCCGTATCTTCTTCCCGGCGGCGGCTTTGTAGGCCTTGCGAATCAACTCCTCGCGATGGGGGGGCCACCAGAACGTCGTCTGACATACAAATTAAATTATCACGTAATTAAAAAATTAGTGGATTAAAGAATAATTAATAATTAACCAAAAGATATATATATACCTTCATCTCCTCGAGCCAGACGTACTGCATGTTCTGAGGCACCTCAGAAAAATTGAGGTAGGGGCCATGGTAGTTTTCCCGGATAATTTGCCCGAGTATCCGGGCGGCATCATACGGGAAAAACCTACAAAGAAGCAAAGACTGGATTATTAACTTGAATAAATGAAACAAATTTAATAAATTAACTTAAATTTACTTACGTATCACCCGTGGGCCATAGCTCTCGTCGGTTCTCGCCTATCGGCCTCTCTGGAGGCGTCGGAGGATCCGCGGGTCCACGGATGTACTCACCGGTAGCAGGATGAAGCTGAATCCGGGGGTACTCCGGAGCCCACCCTGCAGTAACTGATGGTGTACCCGCTGGTGCATCCGGGGGCGGAACGGGTCCGCTAGCGGATGGAGTCTCAGGCCTCGATGAAGATGAAGGTAGCGCAGAGATAGATCGACGGCGGGAAGAGTCTGTGGCCGGGCTCTCCAGGTCGGGATCGGAGGACTCTATATCCGAGAAATGTGGAAGGCGACCACGACCGCTACCACCATGACCGCTAACACCACGTCCACGGCCAGTGCCGCTACCACCACGCCCACCACGGCCAGTACCGCCACCACCAGCACCACCACGGCCACGGCCACTGCCGCTACCAGCAGCACGAGTGGTAGTGACCATGACCTGTAAATAGAACACATAAATATAATTAACTATATAGAAGTATAAATGAATATAAAACTGAACTAAAATATATATACCAGCAGCAGGGCGGCGAGTGCCGTCAAGACAATGAGAACTAAGAGTGCCATCTGTAAAAAGAAAATCATACAATAAGTAGATGATCGAACGACAAAAACATAAACTGAAATAAGAATGTGTCCGTCTAAACTGAATTCACTAAGTTAGTTGTAAGTGCTTCTAATATATACCGATATTTAATCTAATCATCGTTATCGTCCTCGTCCTCATCGTCATCGTCATCGTTCTCATCCTCATTCTCATCGTCGACTTCATCTATATCATTATCCTCATCGTCGACTTCATCTGTATCATCATCCTCATCCTCATCCTCATCCTCTTCTTCTTCTTCTTCTTCTTCTTCTTCTTCTACTTCTTCTTCAGGCTCAATACTTGGGACAAGACGCCTCTTTCTCCCCTGGTTGACAGCTAAGTCTTGTATATCAACCTCTTCCTCCCCTCTATTTTCCTCAGCATGAGGTATATCGACATCTTCCACGTCCATGGTATCCGACTGTTGTCCCATGTATTGGGGCTTCTCGATCTGGTCCTCTTGGTATGCTGGGTCTCCAATGTTGAATGTATTTCTAGATTTAATCTTGCATACTGCCCACCAGTCAAATCGATCTCTACGACGCCTTGGGTAGCTTGTATAGTAGACTTGAACAGCCTGACTTGCTATCGCAAACGTGTCGGACCCTCTATACCTCCTGCGATGATTTATATCGACGAATCCAAATTATTTATCGATTCTCCAACCGATATTTGGTCTCGTATCGAACCACTCACATTTGAACATCACAATATGCATATCATATGGGGCTGTAAATATATATCGATGTTCTTCGTCGGATTTTTAGGACCGGGTATGATAGCTGTCAGAAACATATAAGGAGTCTTCATACACATCCATGGTGGCAGATTGTAAGGGGTAAGAATGACCGGCCAGCATGAGTACTGAGATCCCGACTGTCCGAAAGGGGCGAAGCCATCAGCACATAGCGCCAGGCGTACATTTCTAGGCTCTGCAGCAAAATCTGGATGACACAAATCAAAATATTTCCACGCCTCTCCATCCGAAGGATGTGACAATTCTCCTTCGTCCTTTATGCGTTCTTCGCTGTGCCACGTCATGTGTTCTGCTGTATTTAGAGACATATACATCCTCTGCAAGCGCTTCGTGATCGACAAGTAATGCATATACTTG
Source organism: Iris pallida (assembly GCA_029216955.1). Lineage (NCBI taxonomy): Eukaryota > Viridiplantae > Streptophyta > Magnoliopsida > Asparagales > Iridaceae > Iris > Iris pallida. Next base: position 9,598,582 of record JANAVB010024994.1, read on the forward strand.
TAAGGACGTCGTTTTCTAGTCGACTTTCCTTTTCCCTGTACTGGCTTGTAACGATCCGCATTACAGAAGCTGCAACTTTCTGATACGCAATTCTCTTTGTAGTACAACATGCATCCGTTGCGACAACAATCTATCTTCTCGTACCCCAGTCCCAGTTGTCGGACCATCATCTTTGACTTGTAGAAGTTTTTTGGTAGCTCTTTTGATTCCTTCGGTAACACCTCCTTGATTACTTCTGTGATCCGATTATAGCAAGCTTGTGGCAAGTTAAAATCAGACTTTATGTTCAACAACCGCATCGTCACTGACAGTGCGGAATGAGTCTCACAACCAGGATATAGAGAAGTATCTGCGTCCTGAAACATGTCATAGAACTCCTTCGCCTCGGGATTAGGATCCTCCGGATCAAAATTAGGCCCTGCCGCATCATACACCATATCTCGTACAAGGTTCTGCAGATCTCCATAATCAACAGAGCATCCGTGGTCTTCGATGACATCCGTTGCAGCATTATCATCAAAAGCATAAGTAGCAGCTTCCGCAGCCTGTCTTTTCGAATATAGTTCACCTTGCGATGACCACAGGCCGTAATTACGTACGAAACCCTTACGGGTCAAATGATCTCTCACAGTCACCACTTCTTCGTAACGTCTATTGTGACATTTAACACATGGACACTTAATTTTGTTACCGTCCATGTACTGAGCTTTGCTCATTGCATAATTAAGAAATACTTCCACGCCTGCCTGAAAATCGTCACTCACACCAATTCTACTCTCGTGTTGCCGTTTGTACATCCATGTACGATCAACAAAATAACGACTCATCCTCAATTTGGATGTGAAAATCTGTATCGTAAGACAAACTAAACATAAGAATAGCCCGATACCGATACTCATAAATTTGGATTAGGGTTAGGATGTTAGATATAAGTGAACTAGGTGATGTAGAGTACAATATAGGGAACTGTGAATGGACTGAAAGTTGCACATGAGAAGGTTCAATGAAGGGCCCATAAATGGGTTCACATGATAAGTTAGTAAGAATCCATATCACTATACATACTCCCCCCGTCTCAGGAGTGTGTCTGGCTCCTATTTAGAACAGCACAGGTCACAACATGTCCAGAATAGCAAAACAGAGCTCTACAATGTATATCGGTATCGGACTATTCCTACGAGTATTGGTATCGGCGATATCAATACTCGTGTGAATAGGAGATTGCAATATAAGTCTAAGCTATCTAGCTAACATGTATACTTGCATTTATATTGTATCATAACTTGTATCTAGTTACCTTGCTAATCATGTATATACTCTTAACATATATGTGAAGACACTATACTAACATGTATTTAAATCAAGGTTCAAAGTATCGGTATCGGAATCGGTATCGGACTATATATTCCTACGAGTATTGTCATCGGCGATATCAATACTCGTGTGAATAGGAGATTGCAATATAAGTCTAAGCTATCTAGCTAACATGTATACTTGCATTTACATTGTATCATAACTTGTATCTAGTTACCTTGCTAATCATGTATATACTCTTAACATATATGTGAAGACACTATACTAACATGTATTTAAATCAAGGTTCAAAGTATCGGTATCGGTATCGGTATCGGACTATATATTCCTACGAGTATTGGCATCGGCGATATCAATACTCGTGTGAATAGGAGATTGCAATATAAGTCTAAGCTATCTAGCTAACATATATACTTGCATTTACATTGTATCATAACTTGTATCTAGTTACCTTGCTAATCATGTATATACTCTTAACATATATGTGAAGATACTATACTAACATGTATTTAAATCAAGGTTCAAAGTATCGGTATCGGAATCGGTATCGGACTATATATTCCTACGAGTATTGGCATCGGCGATATCAATACTCGTGTGAATAGGAGATTGCAATATAAGTCTAAGCTATCTAGCTAACATGTATACTTGCATTTACATTGTATCATAACTTGTATCTAGTTACCTTGCAATATAAGTCTAAGCAATCTAGTATTGGTATCGGCGATATCGGTAGTATCGGCGGTATCGGATCGAAGTATCGGATTTTTTTGGTATTGGAAAACAAATAATTATTAATAAATTATTTACATTTAAAAACATATAATTTATACATTTAGGCATAATTTTAAGTGTTTTAAGTATTATTTCTTAGTAGTTTTGAAATTAAATAAAATTAAATTAAATGAAATAGTATTATTTCTTAGGATCGGGACATGCCAAACCGTATCCGTATCGGGGAATGCAACCCATTCCCCACCCCCCCGACCCCCCTGCCCCCATTCAACACCCCCCCCGACCTCCCTGCCCTCTCCATTACCCACCCCCCCCCCGACCCCCCTGCCCCCATTCCCCACCCCCCCGACCCCCCTGCCCTCTCCACCCCCACCGCCCGCCCCCCGACCCCCCCTACCCCCATTCCCGATCCCCCCGACCCCCCTGCCCCTATTCAACACCCCCCCGACCCCCCTGCCCTCTCCACCCCCCCACCCCCCGACCCCCCTGCCCCCATTCCCCCCCTCCCCCGACCCCCCGACCCTCATTCCCCCACCCCCCCACCCCCTGCCCCCATTCCCCACACCCTCCGACCCCCTGACCCCATTCACCACCCCCCCCCCGCACTCTCCACCCCCCGCGAAGCCGACCCCCCCCCACTCCCCCCCCCGGCCCCAAAACCCAAAATTAGAGAAAAAGAGAGAGAGAGAGAGAGAGAGAGAGAGAGAGAGAGAGATACCTGGTAGAGAGAGAGAGAGAGCCGCGAGAGAGAGAGAGAGAGAGAGAGAGAGAGCCATGCGCGAGAGAGAGAGAGCCGCGAGAGAGAGAGAGAGTTTTGGGGGGAATGAAAAATTCCCCCCCGTCGGTTCAATTTAAGTTAGGGCACAGAACCTAGCGACGGAATAGCGACGGAATAAATTAGTCGCTAAACCGTCGCCAATTAAAAGGTGTTTTCCGACGGATATATCCGTCGCCAGTTAGTCGCTAAAGTTCCCGCCAATGTTTTAAAGATTTTACCGCCAACATTTGCGACGAATAAGCGACGAAAAAGAATCCGTCGCTAACGTTCGTCGACTTAGCGACGGAAACCCGACAAATTTTTATATTTAAAATTAGAAAAAATTATGTTATGTTGTCTGTCGCTAATCCGTCGCTAAGATGTCTGAAACTGGTCGCTATTAGCGACGGAATCCGTCCGTCAATAAACTTCCGTCGGTAAAGTGGGGTATTTTAGTAGTGTTTCACGAGCAACGCAGACATTGAGTACTGGAAAGCTGTGAAACGAGTTATGAGATATCTCAAGAAGACTTAGACATATGCACTGCACTACAACGAAAATCTATTTGTAGTGGAAGGCTTCAGTAATGCGAGCTGGAGCTCAGAATGGAGAGCGAGAGGTCCACAGGTGGATACATTTTCGTAATGGGTGGAGCTTCTATATCATGGAAATCGAAGAAGCAGCCTATGCTCTCGCGGTCATCCATGGAATCTGAGTTCTTTACACTTGATACCGCAGCAGAGGAAGCAGAATGGCTTCGAGAGCTCATGTATGATCTTCCAGTGGCTGGGGCACAAATACCGGTAATACCGATATACTGCGATAACAAGGCGACTGCGACGGTGGCATCAAATAACCTCTTCAACGGAAAGAAGAGGACTGTGCGATTGAAGCACATAGCAGTACACAATCTCATCAAGATGGGTATTATTGCTATGATTGATGTTCAGAGTCAGATGAATCTGTCGGATCCGTTCACCAAAGGCCTCAAGCGCCAGCTGGTCAATGACACAGCTTGTAAAATAGGCTTGAAGGCATTCTGATATTATATTATTGCAATCCTACCACAAAGTTTTATGCTATTAGTTCAAAGAGAAATCTACTAGGCATCTAGCTTCTGGTTCAAGGGATGGCTATTAATCGAAAGAATATCAGGAACAGTGGGTACATGTCCTATTGGGCATAAAGAGGTTACGGACCTACAACCACTGTTGTCTACTATTGTTTTCTGCGGAAAACGGATTCTGTGGAAAGGTTGGCTTAAACGCCTTAATGAGTTCTCAAGCAGAGTGAATGCCCGGTGTGCTTTATAGGAAGCACGGTAGTGCAGCACTACAAGGCGTGAAACTCCATGCTACTGTGGGGTAACTCTACTATGAGGTTCCCAAAAGGGGTAATGCCTCGACTGTATGAGCCAAGTCAAAGCGGCGTAGCACCGCAAATAGGCAGGTAGCCTAATGCTGTATGTTAAAATGAAAGAGGGTGTAGTCAACACTACAAAAAGGAGGGGTTCCTCATGTTACAGTGGCACGACACCACGTGAGGTATCCGGATAGGGGTAAAGACTCGGTCTTGCAAGCCATGTCCTTGCGGCGTAACACTATAAGGGAGCCTAAGCTTCATGCTGGATAGTTTGGCAGTACAAAGAGGCGGTGACCTTATGCTATAGTAGTATGACACTACGATAAGGTTCCCGATACAGGGTAAGGCCTCAGCTTTAGGCCATGTCATAGCGGCGTAGCATCGCAAGGGAAGCGCAAAGCGCTTTATGCCATGTCTCTTTAACAAAGAACTCACCTATAGTGTATGGACAAAGAGATATCAGGACGTCTCTTGAGGGTAAACTTGTAGATGCCCAAAATTATACACTACAACCAGGCTGGCACCGGGCCTTTAATGTGTAGCCAGAAGCACATGTAACTACATTATGTGAGTGGAAAGAATTTTAGCTATGGTACAGAATTCAAGGCTTAGTCCATTCTTGTATTATAGTCTGTTGTTTGACCCATACGGGAAGATTCAAGTCGTCAGTGACGTCTCTCCTAATGCTTGATGGATAGTTACTGTGGGGAATACTTATACCCATATATAGAGATATGTGGGGGATTGTTAGGTTTTGGCTTTTTTTGTTTTGGAACTTTAGTCGCACATCGGCTAGGCCAAAGGAGTTGTATCTCTATATATTAGCTATGCTCTTTTAGAGATGCACTTGTGGTGTGGAGGTGCACATGGGTGTGCCATGTGGGGTTATTTTTCTAATAGGAAAAAGGCTAAATCAACAATGGAAAGCATTCATGCTTTTTGCTCTTGGGAAACTTATTTCCATTGGAGCTAAGCCCCGTAGGGGCTTAGCGACTCGAACTCGGACACGGACTCGGACTGATGGGCTCATGAGGTATTTTGTTGGCGCACTTTGTACTTAGCACGTCAGCATCGTCGCTAGGCACATAGTGCGCTTAAGTTGCGCTTGTTGTGCGAGCCACTTATGCTGCCAATTGGTGCGACCAAGTGCCGTGCCCAGTTACGAGGCCAAGTTGCACGACCAAGTTGTGTGTCCAGTTGCGCGTCTAGTTGTACGACCAAATAACTCATCCAGTTGCACGGCCCAAAGGTGCACCCAGTTGAGCGGCCCAGTGGCGCGCCAGTGAGTGCTTCCTGTTGACGCGCAGTTGGCGCAGGTTACGTGGGGTGCGCTAGTGGCGCAAGTTGCATAAAATTGTGTAGATGGCATGCGATGTGCACCCTTTGGCTCAGATCGTATTTGTGTACGATTGAGCAGTTACAGGCGACTAAGTTGCACGACCAAGTTGTACGTCCAGTTGTATATCCAGTTGCACAGCCAAGTGGCACGTCTAGTTGTGCTGCCCAGAGGCGCTTCCAGTTGTACAGCACAGTGGTGCACAGTTGGCGCAGGTTACACGGGGTGCGCTAGTGGCGCAAGTTGCACAAGTGGCACAGATGGCGCGCGCTATGCACCCTTTGGCTTAGATTGTGTATGTACACGATTGAGCAGTTACAGCATGTTCGGGACAGTTTCTTCCTACATCCCGAACATGTTACTAACTGAGCGGTTATAGAGCGAGACTATATAAGCTTCTTTGCTCTCTCTCTCAAAGTACAAGTTCAGAATTCACATACAAAAGTGTTTTTTAGCACCATTCTTTACGTATTTCTACAGGGTTTGAGAGTGAAGAGAAGCAGTGCATCAGCGCCAATTAGTGCAGGAGTCCGTGCACCTTTCGAGGAGTCAGAAGAGTAGAGTGTTCCTAATTTCTCCGTCAAACTTGCTGGTTCCTGGAAGCTGTTCATGTAGGGCGAATTAAGCTTTAAGCAACGATGATCATTCACCCCAGCGGGCCATCTTCCATCTTTCGCTTGTCATCGCTGCTGCTGTTAGCATTTCAATTCATACCTTCTGTTTATAAGTGCTACAGTCATTTGCTACTATTATGAAATCTTTTTAGATTATCGTAATCCAGAATCCTCCTAGGATCTCTGTTGTGCACCTTCTTTGAAGTGTTGTGTTGAAACATTATTTTTACATTTGTTTTATTTTCTCAGTTTTCTATTAAAAATTGTGTCCCGGTATTAACAAATCCAACCCCTAGTTCTTCCATTGGTGGAATTTGAGCCGTACGATCCTGCCAAGGACCCCTATCTCCTCCGTTTTGAGGCCATCATCCGCTCGGCCGACCATCTCCCCTCCGTCCTTTGCTCTCGTCCTCCCGTCACTGCCTGCATCGTCGACATCAGCGTGGCCTATGCCTACATCCCCATCACCAAATAGCTGAACGTCCCTTGCTATATCCTCTTCATCTCCATGGCCCTAATATTCTCGGTTTGTACCATCTTCTCTAGAGGACGTGTCAGCACCCATGGCAGTGGTACGGTCGACATCCCTGGCCTCTGTGCTATCCTCGTGTTCTCTCTTCCTTCTCTGCTTCGTGACCCGAACCACCAGTTCACAAAACAGTTCGTGGAGAACGGTCGTATCCTTCGGTGCACGTTTTAATTATGGCTTTAACTGAGTCAGGCTTGGGCGCATAGCCATGTCTCAGGCTATGCGCCCTCTTTTTGGAGGAGCTAGTCTTGGACGCATGTGACTTCACTGGCTGGGCGCATAGAGCTTCACTGGCTGGGCGCATAGAGCTTCTTTGGCTGGACGCATAGAGCTTCTTTGGCTGGGCACATAGAGCTTCACTGCTGAAAATTTTTCATGCTTCAACAAGACCCCCTTCAAAGTTTTCGATACTTGAACGAGTTTGAAATACTTTAAAAAAGCATGGATCGTCTTCTCGTGATGCAATAGGCATATAGCACGGCTCTCTCCTTGGGCGCATAGTATTTGGCCAGCATGTCAGAGAGATATGACTGTTGAGATCTTTCTCAAAATTTGAACTGACAGATTCATCGGGGTAGAATTTGAAGAGGTCCAACCTTCATACGTTGTCCACGTCAACAAGTGGTAGTCGCATAGTATACAAGGGGCTGGTTCTTCATGTGGATGTATAGGCCATTGTGGGCGCATACTGCGTAATGAGCGCATAAAGCTACTGGGCGCACAGGAAGTGGCCTGTGCCTATAAATAGGCCCTGAAGGAGAGAGAGCTCATTATTTCCTTCTCTTAGAATTTTTTAGAAACTCTTCATCTTCTTTCTTTGAGAACCATGTCTCCCAAGGTCGCCAAGAGATCCGCGAAGGACAAGGGGGCTGCACCGAGCGTCTCTCCTCCCGCAGCAGCGTCTTCACCAGTCCAGGACCCGATCCTGGGTGAGGGCATGCATCAAAAATAAAGTCTCGAGCGTTAATTTATGATGCTCAGAGTTTTCTTCTACCGGGGTGCTTGTGCCTAAGGCAACATACTTCTGTGAGCATCATTATGTGCCCTCAGAAGTCATGTTCCAACACTGTGGTGTGCTATGCGCCCACATATTGCTATGTTATGCGCCTTCTAACTGTGGCATGTTATGTGCCCGCGTACTTGTCCGTGTGTTATGCGTCCACATTTTTGTTTTAGGCGCATAAAAGCCCTTCAGAACTTAGTTTTGCCTCAGATTTCTGAGTCTGACTTTCTTTTCTGTCCTTGCAGTAAGCATGTTTGTCCCAGAATTTGAGGGAATCCCTTTCAGCTCTGCTTATTAGGCCCTTGATACCATTCCCATGACAAATATGATCAGCATGGTTCAGGCCAAGATTAGTCAAAATCAGCCTACGGAGCGGACCCTCGCCATACTTTTACAGGATAAGACCTTCTTAAGGCAGATGATTAATGATGAGAAGTTCGTGCATGGAGGGGCACATCGCTTCAAGAAGCCATACTTCCTATTTGGTGATAGTGTGGGGTTTAAAGATGGCGAGAATATACATTTGAAAAACCCTATGGTGATCCATCAGAAAGTTCAGAGGATATGGCTACCGTCGATGGAGCGCCAGTATACTTTGTCTGCTTTCACTGCCTTAGCTGTGCGACGACAGATAAAGTGGAAGCTAAATCCTGAGCTACCCGGAGTCATCTCTGGTAGAATGCAGTTCGACTCAGACGATCGAAGGAAGAACACTTTCAAATGTGTCCGGGGCTCTGCATCTTAATCTACGAGGGGACTACAACCTGGTGCCGTAGTGAACGACATTCCAACTAACCTCCATCCTTATGCTGCTGACACGCTTTGCCATTTGATGATGACAGGGGATGTGTCGTATCCCGCAGGAACAATGCGGATGGAAGGCTGGAGGTATCCATCTTCATTCTGGAGCAATCTCAGTGGCTAGATGCTTTCCGCGTATGAAACTACCCTGAAGACAGCTGGCCTTTACTATGCTATTAGGGCCACTCAATATGGTGTAAGGGTTAACTGACCAATGTTTGTCTCTTTGGCCGAGTTATATAACCTTCACACATGTACCTTCTTTACTCAGGCTGGAGAGATGGGATTGGCTCTCCATAAAATACAGGAAGTGTCGAAGCTTTCCTGGGGTACGGCGCCCTATGAAGAGTACGTGCCTTGTGATAAAGAACTCTGAGATCTGGTGAGTGAAAACTCCGGGATGAATGATGTATACAAAGAATTACTCTGCGACCTTCTTATCTATCATAGGATTAATAAGAAAGGGAGGACCGAGGGGGCCAATCCCCACACGAGAGCCTGGATGGGCTATATCTTCGTTCAAGGAGAAGGAGAAGATCCGGCCTCCTTTTTAATCTTAAAACCTATGACCAAGTCCGATATAGAAGCCCGGATGGCTGATTATGAGACGGCGGATACTGAGGACAGTGATGATCCTGTGTCTCCGATTGGCCACTACTTCCATCAAGCCGAACTTCCGTTGTCGGAGAAAGCTGTGCCGGTAGCTTTCTTAATAATCTGGCTTCGTGACTGCATAGTCCCTGGGGGTTCAGGGTCCATTGAGAGAATAAGCCAGGTTATGATACTTCTGGCTGTGAAGCTGGAATTTGGGTACTGTCTTGTATTGCTTTCCACGATGGTCTGTGCCACTGGACGAGGTCTGTGGAACTTTGTCAGGAATGTGGTAACTCCCGACTGCATGCCCCTCTTCGCCCGGATCGAGCTTCCGTATCATTTCCTGATGGGGTGGCTGCTACTGTATTGTTCTTCCCTAATGAATGCTGGGTTGGTGGCGGACCCTTTGGCAGGATACGCCTTTCTTCATAGATTTTGCGATACAGATTGGGCCGTCACCGGTGTACCTTCTTGCAGAAAGGCTTTAGGTTTCTTACAGAACTATGAGTTCTTCAGAGTATCCCCTCCGTCCAGCAATGGTAATACGAGAGATATCTTAGTGGATGAGGGAGTTCATGCCACTAATTTGACTGCTGGGGCATTTTGATGGCTTCAGTCTATTAGACCATCGCATCTGGTGCTCCGAAACAGGAATTATGCCTATCTGGAGCCATATTTGCCGAGTCATTTTGTACGGAAGTTCAGCTATAGTCAGCTCCTTCTGGGGAATGCTAGCCCACATTTGGAGTCGATAGGCAGCTTGATTGATGGGGCGTGTGCTTGGATGTACTACAACACCGGGTGCACGGAGGCGACCTTCACTCTGCCTTTGGATAAGCCTGAGACCCATTTGTGCTATGCCGCCACCAAATTTTACGTTCAGATCAATACTTTTCATCTCCAGTATGATCGTGAACATAGCTTGATATCGGGGACTCGGTTTGGCCCCCTTCCTATGAAAATGGTACCGAAGGGCCGTAAGAAAAAAAGTGTTGTTCCCACTGTGAAGTCAGCCGTACTTCTGTGACCAAAGGCTATCTTTATGGAGCCATCAGCGTATCCCAAGGAGGACATGAAAGATAATGATTCATCTCCTCTCAATCCTCCTCAGAAGATGAAAGCTTCAACTGAATTGGCCCAGGAGCCAACCTTAAAGCGAAAGAAGAAAACCGTTGCCCTGAGGAGAGCCAAGGAAGTGGGTGCTGACTCGCCTCCCTTGAGGAGGTCCTCCCGGCAAACTAGAAGAGGAGGAACAGCATCGCGGGCCATATTATTCAGGAGGTAGATCCCTTCTTAGACTTCATAGCCGTTCTGGTCAAGCCTTTAGAAGCTTTATCACCCTTGCGTTTGTCCTTTGCACAGGACCCTAAATTTGAAGCTGAGGCTGGTGCCTCTTCATCTGAGGAGGTGGACGTGACAATAATATCCCATGCCCGTCCTCAGCCGATGGATAAGGACGGGTCTTCTTCGGTTGTAAGGTTTGAGCGGCAGGATGGTCAGGGCGAAAGCTTGGACCATGATGACAACTAGAGGACTAGTCCCTCCTATGACATTTCTCTGGGGGATATGTCTGCGATTGGAGTCATGATGAGGGAGTTGGATGAGAATCAAGTCCAATCAACTCATCCCCCTGCGGGTATGTCATCTTTGCTCCTCTCTTCGGATGAGATTTTTTGACTTGAATTTTGCGTGCTCCTTGTGAGGCTGACCACGACTGTATGTTCCCTTGTAGACAAGAAGAAGGAACCCCTCGCAAAGATAGTCCCCACCATTGGAAAAGGGACAGAAGTTATTTCCGGCTCCTCCAAATCTACTGCTGCGGAGGGAGCTGCTAGTGAGCTGGAGATACAGAATTTTGATTAGCAGCAGGCTCTTGAATGTTCAAAGGTATTTCAGCCCCTTGACTATCTTGAGTTTGTGCTGCTACTGGTGCCGGTGTCACTACTGTCGGTTGAGCAGTTTGCTGATTCAAAAATATTTGATGCATGCTTTGCACCATATTAAGCATATCCTTCAGTGATTGTTCAACAGCAGTGAGACATTGTTCTGTATTAGCAGATGACGTCTCTGGTTCATCTCCAACAGCGTAGGATTCAACCTCTCTTGAAGATACAGAAGGATTTGTATAGAAGTATGAATCCACGCTATCGGTATCAGACTCAAAAGATTGAGTACCCCCAGCCTCTGAATCAGAAGTCTGCAAATGTCTTTGTCTTCTTGACCGAGTATTCTGATATACTCCTTCAAAGGAATCAAGAAGCATGTTGAACTGTTGTTGACTTGGAGTTTGGGACGTGTTCCGTCGTGGATGTCGTCCTCTATTAGTATGAGATGCCATGTTGACTGACACATATGGCAACTCATGTTCTTGGTCTTCAGCATGATGTGGAGGTGTATTGAAACTCAATCGATCAAAAACCGATCGTCTTGAAGCTGAACAACAACAGTTAATCACAACCTGGTGGTATTCACAAAGATGTTTTTCTTGGGGGAATATCACCGGAGATTGTCTATTCTTACGCTTTTGCATTAGCAATTCGCGCAAGTCAGAAGGAGTGGATGAAGTATTCTTTTTTATTACATTTGGGGTAGAAAAACGTTTAGTCCCTTGTGTATAAAGAAGATTACTGGCTGCATTCGTAGAACCAAATTGTACATTTCTACGCGTTTGGAATTGTGTGCGTAAATCTTGAGATTTAGCACGCAGGACTCCATTTTCTTGGCGTGTGATTTGTAAGTTTGGTACCTTGCATAAAGCAGTATAAGAAGGTTGTTGGTGTAGAACAGAAGTTTTACCAACAATATTTTTACGCTGCACACGTTTAGATACATTCATATTTGACATGTGAGCATCATTGTGAATTTCATCTACACTGTCATAGACAGGAGATTTATCTTTACATATGGAACGTAAAATCTTGTTATCTGCCACGTTACCAACAGGAGATTTTGTTTTACGCGAGGAGCATAATTTATTTGGGCCTACCACGTCACCGACGTGAGACTGATTCTTACACCCAGAAGCACAAGCTTTAGAGTCTGCCCCGTTACGAATGGGAAACTCATTCTTATGAACTGAGCGTAAAATTTGGTTCTTACCCACTGAGCGTAAAATTTGATTTTTACGCAATGGGCGTGAAACCTGGTTATCTTCACCGTTACAAACGGGAGACAAATTGTCACACTTCGAGTGCAACTTTGAAGTAGGGACTGCCTCGTTATGAACGAGAGCCCCTACGAAAAGAGTGGGAAGAATTTTCTTGTCATCAGAAATCACTTTGGATTTGGGAATCTAAAGTTTTCGTGCTTTGCGAGACTTTTGAACATTGGAATGGCGAGAACCACCCCCAGTTCGGAGCATTTCTTCATAGGCAGTCTGGTCGAAGTGCACCACCAGAGTCTTCTTGGTCGAACCGACCGAAACATTATCATATTGAGCAATCACCTCCTCGTCAGAGGAGAAGATCGTCCCCAGAAGAGTCGCCATTTTTGTTTCGCTTAACAAAATGCCTGGGAGGAATTGGCTTTTGAAAACAAAAACAAGAAGAAAAGTACAAGAAGTGCTAATTTGATTCTGGGAAAGTATTACTATGGAAGTCTGATTCGTAAATGATCACTTTGTTCCTTGGACCATATGATGATGATGAAGATCACTGCTTGAAGTAGAACAATTTGGAAGAACTAATGCACCAGAAAGGTATCGACGCACTTGGGCACTGATGGCGAGGCCGAATGCTTTCCTGCTTTGCTTCACTTTATTCTGGAAGAAAAGTTGAAGAAGGATGCTCTAGAGAATCAAAATCTCTAAGCTCTGATCTCTGTATCCTCTCCTGTCTCTCTCTGTGTGTTTGTTATGAGAAAAATCAGTCTATTTATAGACTAGGGCTTCCGTGCGTAAAAGGGCATCAAAATCTGTCTTTACGCTAACAACTGCCATCCACGATCAGAGTCATCCTCTGTATATGCTGACACGTATCCCATCATTTCAGTAAGAATAGGATACATGTACACACGTTCTTCGAAATATGTGGCATGAAGACCACGTAGGCACACCACGTTCCAAACTGGCCAGAACAAATAGGGCGTAAAAGGATGAGCGTAAACTAGCTCTGTCATAGGTTTCCAGCGTAAAGTGGTTATTGAATAACCTTGAGCGTAAAATGGCTCAAATAGACTTCATGCACACATTGTTTTTTATGAGCGTAAGGACTCATGTAAAACTTCGTGCGTAAAAGAAACCATTCAGTGAGCGTAAAGTAGCTCGATCTCTATAAACGTCAACAATGGTCTTTGTATGAGACAAATTCTATTGAATTTTGTGGTAAATGCCATCATTGATATCTTCATGTCAAAGTCTGCATTAAATACGAGATTTGATAGCCTTTTGTCCAGCGTGAAAGAGGCTGCTCAGTCCTTGGCATAAAATCACCGGTGTAGACCCAAGCGTAAAATGATCAATCTGCTTAGGCGTAATACAATTAGCCTTGTCTTGGCCGTAAAGAAATTACCCGTTCTGTTAGGCGTAAAGCAGGCCACTTACGAATGAGATAACTCTTTCTTTGAAGCACTTTTTACGCTCCTACAAGACCCCCTTCAAAGTTTTCAAATGTCTCCAAAATTTGAAACACTTTGAACAGCAGCATAAAAGTTGAGATTTGATGAGCGCAAAATTCGGGATATGCAACAGTCATCCGCGTAAGAGCGGGGATATCCAACAGTCAGCGTAAAGTTCAAGAGAGAAGAAATAATGTCGGTCAACACTTAACCGTCACAATAAATTTTCTTCTTCGTAACTTTCAAATGTATCTTCATCTTCCCGAGTGAGCGGTTTCCAATGAGGAATGTGAAGAGTTATTTTAATTTGTATAAATAAGGACAAACTCTTTACTTTTAATATTCATCCTCATAGTTGATATGGCGCCAAAGAAAGAGCCAATTGTGGAGGGGGCTTCGGTCGCCAGGCTTAACCTCGAGATAGAGAACGAGCGAGCACAAAATCTTCTAGAGTGCTTTGGGCTGACCCCAGCAGTCTTCAGTCGTATTGATGGTGGTCCTTCAATTGCATACGAGGGACCGGGTGACGCAGAAGCATTCCTTCGTCTGATGCGTCACTCTGGGATTCACAATATGTGTGAGTTGGGTGCATCCCTTCGTCAATCCAACGAAAAAGAATAATAATATTCTGTATACTGCGACTTTTATATGTAGGGATCCGCTTCCATCTTTTATAAATAAAATATTTGATGTTTTAGCCCCATCTATGAACACGCATTTGTTTATGCACTTATGTTGACTGCTTCCGTGATTGTTGATTCCCGAGAAACAAACCAACACGTGGCGTCTATCTTATGGTTACGAGATCCTTTAAACAAGATCTTCTCCCGAAATAGACTCATCTTAATAACTTCTTCAGTCTTTATAAATAGCCGGAAATATTTCGTGTATTCTCGTACTCATCCTCCTGAAGATAGCTTTCTGCGATGTTATTCTTCAAATAAGAGATGGCGGAGCTTTCCAACGACATTTCTTTGCATGTCCAATCATTAGGCGCAGATTCAACCATCATTAGATCCAAACCTTTCGACTCAAGTGGCAAGTTCGATCGTAAGCAAATATCTGTCTTCGAATATCTTATTTTGAAAACAACTATTTTACGAGCGTAAAGCCTTGCTGAAGCACTGGCGTAAAAGCCTTGCTGAAGTAATGGCGTAAAAGCCTTGCTGAAGCACTGGCGTAAAAGCCTTGTTTGAAGCACTGGCATAAAAAGCCTTGTTATCTGTCTTTAGTTAGCATTCAATACGCATTTGATGACACTTCTTCTTCTTTGTTTTCTGCAGAAGCTTGGTTGAAGAGCTTTTTTAGAACTGGCATTGGCGATTTTGACGCTGTGAAGAGCGTTCTTCTGACACCCACATCAGGGAGCTCATGCGCTTTTGATGCGCAAATCAGACAACTCAGAACTCTTCGTGAGATAGAAGGGTCTTCCTCTGTCGGTAGGAAGAGCCTTTATACACGGAGAGTTGGATGGTGGAGTCAACTCTACCCTGAGAAATTGGATAGTAGAGTTTCTTTCACGGCAGAATTAGGAATCGTATCCCAGTGCTGGATACGTTCCTATCTTCTTTGAGGTGCTGCCACTAATCCACCAGTTGTATTGGCAGCAACACGCCTTCAGGCTGCCCTACTCTGGGGTTCTCCTCTCGTCTGAGAGATAAGACCAGAGTTTGATTCCTACTGTTCTGATTGCCACGGGAGCTCAGACAGTAAGGAACTGCCACCAACAACGAACCCGACGGAGAAGATCCAGAGAAGAAAATAGATCTCTATTAGGTCATTATTTGGTGTATAGAATGAAAATCCAAGATGTAATAGATTTCCATTGTAAAGAAAAATCTAAGAAATGTAATAGACTTTTATGATGAGAGTGGAAATGATAATTCTTCTATGCTCGATGATTTGTATCTATCTGGATGTAATATGGACATGATAGATAATGAAATCTTCTTTTCTAATTTAGAGTTCATAATACTATTAGAGGTAATATGGACATGACAGTGTGTGGGAACTCAAAAGAAGATTAGATTGATTTCTATGCAGAGGTCAAATGGAAAATGATAGATAAGAAAAGTAGGTAGATTTAGCATTTATCCAGAGGTTATGAAAACATGATAAATAACTAATACCATTTTTTAATCAATCGATAAAGAATAGAAGATTTAAAAAAAATATCTCCCAGGAGACGAGAAGTCAGCTTAACCAAACCTTGGTAGCTGGGGCATAAAACGATAGATGTTGTGAGCATACAAGACGGACGAATCAACATATTTCTCGGGAAAAGAAAGGACGATTCAGTTCCATAGTTAAATGGATGAACCTAGTAATATGAACGAACGGGTCTTTTCGGAAATGAAGAGTTGATTTCAACTTCAGAGACCGGTTCATTAATAATCCTCTTCTATAAATAGGCGAGAACTCTCTGTAACCTTTTCATTCTCATTTCTGCTTCTCAATTGAGAATATCTTCTGAGGATGCACAGCAAAAGAATGAAGTTTCTAGGGACATTGAGGACGTCATTGAGACATGCCCCGCTGAGCCAATAGTGACAAGCCCGACTGAAGTAGGCGACGGTTCTTCCACGCCCAAGCCGCCCCAGGACATTCTTGGTTTCCTAGTAGAGCCAGGAAAGACTCCTGAAGAAGAGGCATTGAGGATGGTTGCCCGCCAATTTTTTATGAGTTCAGGGAACGATGCCTTCTATGCATTGGCTGACTATGTACTCAATAAGGAAGGGAGTGGCCCTCGTCCTTAATCTTTTATCTTGAACAAAAATAATAAAAGAAGTTTTATTTTTGTCCCTCTTTTTTTATACATAGTATTTCTTAAGGAATTTGCCATTGATCGGCAGCATGAGTAGATCTCCGTTGGGTTTTGACAATCGATAAGCACCATTAGAGAACACGGACTCAATCACATACGGGCCTTCCCATTTCGCTTGGAACTTCCCTTTGCTCTTGTGAGTCATCACCATTGGTCTCCGGACAGCCAACACAAGCTCGCCAATTTTGAATACCCTCTCTTTGACTTTACGATTGAAAGTTCGAGATATACGGGCTTGATATAGCTCAATATGCTGTTGTGCTTGAAGACGCTTCTCGTCTAATCCTTTAAGTTCTTGGAGGCGTAAGCGATCATTATTCTCTATAGTTAGCTCATTAGCAATAGCGATTCGAAGAGAAGGGATCTGGATTTCCAATGGGAGGACAGCTTCACATCCATAAACCAGTAAAAATGGTGTAAAACCTGTAGGAGTCCGGACTGTTATTCGGTATGCCCATAAACATTCTCCAAGCTTCTCATTCCAATCTCTTTTATTAGAAGAGACAAATTTTTTGAGAAGTTTGATGATCGTTTTGTTGAAGGCTTCAGCTAAACCATTAGAAGCCGGATTATAAGCCGTAGAAGCCAGATTTTGAATTTGGTTCTTGTCACAGAACCGATAAAATGCCTGGCTGGCAAATTGTGGTCCATTGTCATGAATTATTCGTCGAGGAATCCCGAAACGATAAATGACATGATGTTTAATGAAGCTGACTACATTAGATGTTTTTACTTCAACAAGTCGAACTGCTTCTGCCCACTTTGAAAAGTAATCGGTTATAGCTAGTATAAACCGATGTCCTTTGACAGAAGGGGGGTTAATAGGACCAATGATGTCCATACCCCAAGCTTCGAAAGGCCAAGAGGCTGCTGTAGGATATAGAAATTCAGAAGGTTGATGAATAAAGTCTGCGTGAATCTGGCATGCTTTGCATCTTCTGGCATAATCTACAGTATCTGCTATCATAGAGGGCCAATAATACCCCATTCTTCGAATACGATCTTACAACTTTGGACCCGGTTGATGGGCACCACAGACACCATCATGAGCCTCACGTAGTGTTTGTTTGGCTTCGCTTTCTGAAAGACAACGCAGTAAGAGTCCGTCATATGAACGCCAATATAACATATGTAAAGACGGATCGTAATAGAATCGAAATGATCATCTTTTAATTGATGCAGCTTCTTTAGGATCTTCAGGCAAAATTCCATGAACTGCATAATCAATAAATGGTGTTCTCCAATCTTTCTGCTGGGAACTTGCCTCTGTAACATAACTTTGTTCAATATGCAGATTACTCTTCACACAGAACAAGTCTCGATCTAACAAAGTAATTGTATTTTGCCTTCGGATCGGGACAGCCAAATCTGCAGCTAAGCTGGTAAGAGCATCAGCTTCTACATTCTGAGAACGTGGTACAAATTCAATGAAGAATCCTTTGAATGAAAGGACCAACTCGACTACCACCTGATGATAAGGGATGAGATCAGGGTTTCTGACTTCATACGTCCCTCTAACTTGATTGACGATCAATTGTGAATCTCCATAAGCTTCTAGGAATCCGATATCCAATTGCTTTGCTACTTGGAGACCAATCAATAGAGCATTATATTCTGCTACATTGTTAGAGCATGGCTCATTAAGAGAATAGGCACGGTATATAACCATTTTATCAGGAGAAACCAAGACAATTCCTACCCCAGAGACAATATTGCCTTTAGGTCCCACTCGTGATGCTCCATCAAAATATAATTGCCATATGTCATTTTTCAAAGCCATGTTGCAATCCACTACTTCGTCTGGAATGTCTTCATATAACTTCGAAGTTTCAGGTACAGGATGAGCAGCTAAGAAATCAGCTAACGCTTGGCCCTTTACTGATTTTTGAGGCACATAGATCATGTCATAAGGAGTGAGCAACATCGCCCAGGTAGCTAACCTGGAATTAAGAATGCTTGGTTTTCTCATCAATACCCGAATGGGATTTATTCTGGAGATGACATGAATAGTCTGTCCAGTGACATAGTGCCTTGTCTTTTGGACAGCAAAAACCAAAGCTAGACATTCCTTTTCCACAGGAGTATATCTGTGTTCAGCTCCTACCATCATTCTGCTCAGATAATATATTGCTTGTTCATGACCCATATCATTTTTTTGTGCCAGAAGAGCGCCAAGTGAATGATCCAAGGCTCGAACGTACAGCAAAAATGGCCTTCCTATCACCGGAGGTACCAGAACAGGTGGGTTTATAAGATATTGTTTAATGTCATTGAAGGCATTTTGACATGCTTCATCCCAGATGAAAGATACTCCTTTCTTTAATAGACGGGAGAAAGGTTGACATCTCCCGAAAATATTAGATATAAATCTTCTAATATAAGCAATACGGCCCTGGAAGCCACAGAGTTCTTTCAGATTACGAGGAGGGCGCATTTCAAGAATTGCTTTAACCTTATCAGGATCAACATGGATACCCTGGGAGGTAATGACAAATCCTAAAAACTTGCCATTAGAAACCCCTAAGAAAGATTTAGTAGGGTTCATTTTCAATTGATGTTGACGCATCAATTCAAATACTGTCTTCAAGTCTTGAATTTGATCCTTCTTTGACCGGCTTTTAACAGCAATGTCATCTACGTAGCATTCAACTATTTTCCGTAGATGTTCTTGAAAGATATTGCTCATAGCCCGTTGATATGTGGCACCGGCATTTTTAAGACCAAACGACATTACCATATAGCAGAAAACCCCAAGGGGTGTTCGAAAAGATGTATGCTTCTCATCTTCTGGATGCATCTTATCTGATTGTATCCTGAGAATCCGTCCATGAAAGACATACGTTCAAAACCGCATGTATTGTCTATCATGACATCAGTAATAGGAAGTGGAAATTCGTCCTTTGGACAAGCTGTATTAAGATCTCGGTAGTCTATACAAACTCAGACTTTTCCGTTCTTCTTCATAACGGAAACAATATTGGCCACCCAATCAGGTTATTGTTCTTCACGAACGAAACCACAAGTGATCAGCTTTTTAACTTCTGCTTCAATTGCATCCATCATATCTGGTCTAAAGCGCCGTTGCTGTTATTTTACAGGTTTGACGTTAGGCAAAATATTAAGTTTATGAGTAGCAACCTTAGGATCTAGTCCTGGCATATCCTCATAACTCCATACAAAGATGTCAATATAATCTTTGATAAGTTTTGTCAATTCTTCCTTTTCATCTTCAGAAAGATTCTTACTGATGAATATGGTTTGGGCGTAATTCCATTTCCAACATCGATCTGGATAACCTCATCTTCTGTAGGTGGCTGTCGCTGTTCAAAACGAAGTTCCCATTGAGTATCCATCGTTGAGCCCAAGGATCATTCTCAAATGGCTCTGATTCATCATCGGTTTGAACCATATTGACTGAGAATATTTGTCTAGATTCATCATATGAGGAATCTATGTTGTCTTTATATTGACGACTTTGATTATCAGAAGATAAAGTCATTCTCTCAATAAACTTGACAGCCATATACTCGAAAAGAAAATCTTCATTGATATCAAAGAGATGAGCAATATTTATATCATTTACAGTCTGATTGCTACGCTTCGGATTAGCCAACGGTGGACCATCATCCGTCTTCTGCGTAGAATTGCCAATATTGACGATCAATGGTGATTCTGAATCATTCGTACCAGAAGTACGCCCTTTAACTTTGATCATAAAAGGTTGAACTTGGCTCTTAGCAAGAATTTTTATTGATTCCTCAGATGAAGTTTGAGTTCTTCCTTTAACCTTGATTATCAAAGGTTGATCATTGACAAGTTGAGATTGGATTCGTCCCTTAACCATGATCTTCAAGGGTTGTTCCTCTGGCGGATCTTCATTGATAGACTGATCCTCAGATGATGATTCTTCAACCATGTCTGATATGTCTTTCATATGCTCTTGTTTATAAAGCCTTGAATCAGAGAAGTAGGCTTCGACACCCTTGAAAGGATTAATATCAGCAAATTCAATTTTCATAACTCCTTGGGAATCCACATATTTGAAGCATTGGTGGAGAGTTGAAGGCACAATATTGTGCTCATGAATCCACGGTCTTCCAAGAAGAATATTGTAGGATACATCCGAGTTGATAACATAGAAAGTTACCATGGTTCGAAGATCACCAATCTGAATCTGCAACCGAATCTTCCCCAGTGGCTTACTCTTGCCAGAGTTAAAACCAACAATAGTGGTACTAGTGTAAGTCAGCTCACTAGTAGAAATCCTCAGGGGTCTTAGCATACTCTGAAGAATTATGCTGATTGAGGACCCGGGATCAATGTAGATCCTGTCAATTTCAGTGGATCCAATATATCCAGTATAGCACAAAGGCCTATCATGCTTGTTGTGTTTTAATAGCATATCCTCTTGTGTAAAGATGATGTTGGGAATTGCTTCCATCACGCTATGACATTGTGGGCATGACACTGGCATATTGTCGGGAGTCTTGAGTTTAGCTAAGCATGAATCTTCTTGAAGTAAAGCTTCGCTCAAAGTCTCTCTGCTTTCTCTGGAGAGGCGAAGCAGTTCAAATATAGACAATCTAGCCGGAGTATTGGCTAACTGAGCTAGAATATCGAACTTGTAAGGCTTCATTGTCACCCCCTGACTGGAAGCAGACTTTAATGGGATATCAAAGCGTACTGCCTTCTGTTTCCCCTTTTCAACCACAGACGGTTTAGCAGGAACAGGAGAAGGTTGAACCGGTAGTGTTTCCACTACATCTTCTGCTTCTTTGGAAGATCCCTCATAGTCTTTGTGGTACTCTTTTCTAGATCTTGTACCAGCAAAAGTTTCTTCCTCAGACTCAGGAGAAGAAAGTACCATATTACAGGATTTAGTCTTTCTTCCTTTAGCCTTCTTCTTGTGAGGATTGTTACGAGGGACTTCAGAACCCAATCCAGCGGTAGAATTCTAATTTTAAATTTGTAAAGGAAGACGTATTCCTTTATCATGGTTCAAACCTTCGGCCTTTTGAAAGTCGTAACCCATCTTCTTCATGAGAATAACAGATTGCTGACTATACAAATGGATAGGCAGTAGACTTTGAACAGGTGTTTCAGCACAGGAAGAGGAATGAATCTCTGCAACTACATGAGAATGAAATACAGACGTCTCTGTAGTTAAGGGAGGAGAATGATTCAGGATACGAGGAGAAATCCCTGTTGGAGCTTTTTCATAAGCAGCAAAGACTTATTGTGCCCGGTATAAAGGAACACTATTCATGGCTAGCCACTGCTGATGAGTAAGCTTGAGCTTGCTAGGAGGAGCTGGACTTGGAGGACAGATGTTTAGTCCTTTCAGTCTATCTTCTAGAGGGAGGCCGTCCCATAGATGATCCAAGTCATCAGGATCTGGAATAATATAAAAAATTATGTTGCAAGTTTTGACTTTCTTGCCTTTCTTGGATTTTGAAGCTTTACCTTCATTTTTTAGTTCAGGCACTAAGTCAGGATGTACCCACATGATTTCACCATTCTTCAATGTGAGAGGCAGCAATCCTGTATTTTCTTCCCTGGCAGGCGGGATATTCACAATCTTCATTGTCGCCTTCGAAATTGGGATAATTCCATCTGGGACTTACTGTGGAGGAAAATCCCCAAATTGAAGAGAAACCATATTGGTTGTCACCGTATGGTCATCATTGGTTAAAGCGATGGCGCCACCATTTATCAGCTCTTGGATCTTATTTTTCAAGACATAGCAAGCACTGGTAGGATGATTAATGTATCTATGATAGATACAATACTTGGGATTGTCGGTCAGATTCATCTCATTAGGCCTCTTTGGCTCTGGAATATGAAGTTTACCACTTTTCACCAGACATTGGAATATCCCTGGAATATCACTTTCGTCAAAAGAGTATTCTTTCTTTGACCTAGAGGATTCCTGATTACCTGACGTTGTTTTATTCTTGGAAAGATTGACCATAAGAGTATCTTTTCCTTTCGCATTACGATTGCCAGGATTATTACCAGGATTGTTTTTCTTCCCTTTATCTTCTGAAGCGAAAATCATCCCATGTTCGCGAGCCAACCTACCATTGGTCTCGGCAGAAACTGCTGCTATGATAAATGAAGCCCAATCTGAGAATTGGGAACCTGTGAAGACAGCAATAGATGGTCGCAGATTCATTTTGTATGTATCGATCAACGCTGAATCTGGCATACCAGGAGGCATCTTTAGAGTAGCCTGTCGGAAACGTTCAATGAACGTCCGAGTATCTTCTTTCTCCTTTTGTTTTATTTCTATTAAGGAGGACATGTTCATGTCCATTCCTCCTTCATAGAAGCGGGAGAGAAACATTGCCTTGAATTCGTCAAAAGACGAAATAGAGTTATCAGGTAAGCTACGATACCAGTCATAAGCCAAACCCATCAAACACCCAATGAACACTCGAGTGAGAAGAGCATCATTTTTCTGCAAGTGTACAGTCATAATATCAAAGTAATTGATATATTGGCTGGGAGATGCTTCTCCATCGAATAAAACCATGGATTGTGGCTTGAACTTCGATGGAAAGGGCACATCATTCCAATGAAGAGGATAAGGTTGTTTAATCCCTAACCTCTGGAGTTGATCTTTGTGCCTTAAAACTTCAAACTGTGCTTTAAGTTTACGTACTGCTTGAATGGCTTCACTGGTTTGAGGAAGCACATTTGACTGAGTAGTCGTTGGATGTACCATGACCCCCACTGGGGGAGGTACATCTTCTGGAATAATGGGATTTGGAGATGCAGAATTTTGATTAGCAGCAGGCTCTTGAATGTTCAAAGGTATTTCAGCCCCTTGACTATCTTGAGTTTGTGCTGCTACTGGTGCCGGTGTCACTACTATCGGTTGAGCAGTTTGCTGATTCAAAATTATTTGATGCATGCTTTGCACCATATTAAGCATATCCTTCAGTGATTATTCAACAGCAGTGAGACGTTGTTCTGTATTAGCAGATGATGTCTCTGGTTCATCTCCAACAGCGTAGGATTCAACCTCTCTTGAAGATACAGAAGGATTTGTATAGAAGTACGAATCCACGCTATCGATATCAGACTCAAAAGATTGAGTACCCCTAGCCTCTGAATCAGAAGTCTGCAAATGTCTTTGTCTTCTTGACCGAGTATTCTGATATACTCCTTCAAAGGAATCAAGAAGCCTGTTGAACTGTTGTTGACTTGGAGTTTGGGACCGTCTTGGATGTCGTCCTCTGTTAGTATGAGATGCCATGTTGACTGACACATATGGCAACTCATGTTCTTGGTCTTCAGCTTGATGTGGAGGTGTATTGAAACTCAATCGATCAAAAACCGATCGTCTTGAAGCTGAACAACAACAGTTAATCACAACCTGGTGGTATTCAAAAAGATATTTTTCTTGGGGGAATATCACCGGAGATTGTCTATTCTTACGCTTTTGCATTAGCAATTCGCGCAAGTCAGAATGAGTGGATGAAGTATTCTTCTTTATTACATTTGGGGTAGAAAAACGTTTAGTCCCTTGTGTATAAA
This sequence comes from Iris pallida, assembly GCA_029216955.1. Lineage (NCBI taxonomy): Eukaryota > Viridiplantae > Streptophyta > Magnoliopsida > Asparagales > Iridaceae > Iris > Iris pallida. The sequence continues at coordinate 9,622,547 of JANAVB010024994.1, forward strand.
GAAGATTACTGGCTGCATTCGCAGAACCAAATTGTACATTTCTACGCGTTTAGAATTGTGTGCGTAAATCTTGAGATTTAGCACGCAGGACTCCATTTTCTTGGCGTGTGATTTGTAAGTTTGGTACCTTGCGTAAAGCAGTATAAGAAGGTTGTTGGTGTAGAACAGAAGTTTTACCAACAATATTTTTACGCTGCACACGTTTAGATACATTCACATTTGACATGTGAGCATCATTGTGAATTTCATCTACACTGTCATAGACAGGAGATTTATCTTTACGCATGGAACGTAAAATCTTGTTATCTGCCACGTTACCAACAGGAGATTTTGTTTTACGCGAGGAGCGTAATTTATTTGGGCCTACCACGTCACCGACGGGAGACTGATTCTTACATCCAGAAGCACAAGATTTAGAGTCTGCCCCATTACGAATGGAAAACTCATTCTTATGAACTGAGCGTAAAATTTGGTTCTTACCCACTGAGCGTAAAATTTGATTTTTACGCAGTGGGCGTGAAACCTGGTTATCTTCACCGTTACAAACGGAAGACAAATTGTCACACTTCGAGTGCAACTTTGAAGTAGGGACTGCCTCGTTATGAACGGGAGCCCCTACGACAGGAGTGGAAAGAATTCCCTTGTCATCAGAAGCAGCAGAGAGATCAGAAATCACTTTGGATTTGGGAATCCAAAGTTTTCGTGCTTTGCGAGACTTTTGAATATTGGAATGGCGAGAACCACCCCCAGTTCGGAGCATTTCTTCATAGGCAGTCTGGTCGAAGTGCACCACCAGAGTCTTCTTGGTCGAACCGACCGAAACATCATCATATTGAGCAATCACCTCCTCGTCAGAGGAGAAGGTCGTCCCCAGCAGAGTCGCCATTTTTGTTTCGCTTAACAAAATGCCTGGGAGGAATTGGCTTTTGAAAACAAAAACAAGAAGAAAAGTACAAGAAGTACTAATTTGATTCTGGGAAAGTATTGCTATGGAAGTCTGATTCGTAAATGATCACTTTGTTCCTTGGACCATATGATGATGATGAAGATCACTGCTTGAAGTAGAACAATTTGGAAGAACTAATGCACGAGAAAGGTATCGACGCACTTGGGCACTGATGGCGAGGCCGAATGCTTTCCTGCTTTGCTTCACTTTGTTCTGGAAGAAAAGTTGAAGAAGGATGCTCTAGAGAATCAAAATCTCGAAGCTCTGATCTTTGTATTCTCTCCTGTCTCTCTCTGTGTGTTTGTTATGAGAAAAATCAGTCTATTTATAGACTAGGGCTTCCGTACGTAAAAGGGCATCAAAATCTGTCTTTACGCTAACAACTGCCATCCACGATCAGAGTCATCCTCTGTATATGCTGACACGTGTCCCATCATTTCAGTAAGAATAGGATACATGTACACACGTTCTTCGAAATATGTGGCATGAAGACCACGTAGGCACACCACGTTCCAAACTGGCCAGAACGAATAGGGCGTAAAAGGATTAGCGTAAACTAGCTCTGTCATAGGTTTCCAGCGTAAAGTGGTTATTGAATAACCTTGAGCGTAAAATGGCTCAAATAGACTTCATGCACACATTGTTTTTTATGAGCGTAAGGACTCATGTAAAACTCCGTACGTAAAAGAAACCATTCAGTGAGCGTAAAGTAGCTCGATCTCTATAAACGTCAACAATGGTCTTTGTATGAGACAAATTCCATTGAATTCTGTGGTAAATGCTATTATTGATATCTTCATGTCAAAGTCTGCATTAAATGCGAGATTTGATAGCCTTTTGTCCAGCGTGAAAGAGGCTGCTCAGTCCTTGGCGTAAAATCACCGGTGTAGACCCAAGCGTAAAATGATCAATCTGCTTAGGCGTAATACAATTAGCCTTGCCTTGGGCGTAAAGAAATTACCCGTTCTGTTAGGCGTAAAGCAGGCCACTTACGAATGAGATGACTCTTTCTTTGAAGCACTTTTTACGGTCCTACAGAGTCCTGAATCGAAACCTTTGGCCGTGTGAAGGCTGTTGGCGAATGCCAAGTAGCGGCCCTCGAGAGCATTATCGACTGTGAAGAGTGGGCTAATACTCTGAGGAAAGTTCTGAATGACCTGGAGGTCAGGTGGCCAGGTTCTGGGATGCCAAGCAGCGGAGCCCAACGTCGTTGTTCTATACAGAGGACGAGGCTTTGATGACGGCTCTTACGGAGGAGAATGCTACTTTCAGGCAAGGAAGGATGCCCTAGTTCGAGAGATTGGCGAGCTGGCTGACCAGTATAGCCAGTTCAATGCTACAAGTGAGGCACGTGCTGCCTCGAAGAATAGGCTGGCTGCGTAAATCACCAAGAGGTATAATCACATTTTACATATCCAGAACGATATTGCCCAGCTGGAAGCCGACTTGAGGGCGGCAACATCTGAATAGGAGGATTATCTGTCTCAAGCTGCCATGACTGCCACCACTTCTGCCCATTTACAAGAACAGCTGGCGAAGTTAGAGGGGGAGCATCTGAGTCTGATCCTCTTCGAGGATGAAGCTACTCGCCAAGAAGAGGTGCGCCGTCGAGCTACTGCGAAGTCTGAAGCCGAAGTCGCGGCTCTAAGAGACAACATCAACCGCCTATGTATCCTGTTGATTTTTGTAACTTTCTTTTTTCCAGCCGTCACGGCTCTTGTACCCCTTTTTTGTCTCTTAATAGATGTAAAAAATAGAATAAAGAATCTTTTCAAAGTGAATGTGGTTTTGTGAAATATCGGTACTAGAGGTAATGTGGACGTAGCAAGGATATTTCTGGTGGGTATTCCGATGGGAAATTTTGATGTGGACTTATTATCCGTTTTATATTCAAGTTATTCGAATATAGATAATAAGTTGAACGAAGATACTAGTAGAGGTAATATGGACGTAATAGCAGAGGATGTTCTATATCTGACCAGAGGTAATATGGACGTGGAAAGATATATAATGTTAGGTAGGAGTGGATAATTCAGAGGTAGTAAGGACGTGATTATCCTTGATGAATGCTTTGCTCAGAGGTTATATGGACATGGCAAAACATAATCATTTCACTAGAGAAATAATTATCGGAAAACAATTTAGAGGTAATAGGGATGTGACTTGTTTTCGTCAAAATGAGTTTGGACAGGGTCAAAAACGAAAATGATTCCACTGGAGAAATTTTTTAGAGGACCTATTATCCAGGGCGTAGACCCTTGAAATACGGATAATAGTTAGATAGTTTTTTCGAATCATATAAACATCGCACTGTACATTTACATGACTGAACACATGTGAACAAAAAAGGTTACACATAGTATTTCTTCAGGAACTTGCCATTGATAGGCATTATGAGCAAGTCACCATCAAGCTTGGTTAGTCGATACGCACCATTAGAATATACTAATTCTATGATGAAAGGACCTTCCCATTTAGGCTGGAATTTTCCTTTTGTTTTGTGCGTCATGACCATTGGTCTTCTCACTGTAAGACCAGATTGCCGACTTGGAAGATCCTCTCCTTCACCTTTTTATTGAAAGCTCTAGAAAGGTGTGCTTGGTTTAGCTCAATGCACTGCTGAGCTAACAAGTGTTTTTCGTCTAGCACTTCGAGCTCTTGGAGTCGCAGACGGTAGCTTTCTTCCATTGTCAGCTAGCTAGCTAAGGCTACTTGAAGAGAAGGAATCTGGATTTCTAAGGGAAGAACTGCTTTGCTCCTATAAACCAGAGAGAATAGCGTACTGCCTGTTGAGTCCGGACCATTGTACGATAGGCCCATAGACATTCGCTGAGCTTCTTATTCCAATTGTGCTTGTTTGAAGACATGAACTTCTTGAAAAGTTTTATGATGGCTTTGTTGAAGGCTTCTGCTAGCCCGTTAGCCGCTGGATTGTAGGAAGTAGAGGCTACATTCTGTATTCGATTCCTATCGCAGAAATGATAGAATGCATGGCTTGCGAACTATGGACCATTATCATGGATGATCATGTGAGGTAGGTCGAAGCGGTAGATGACGTGATATTTGATGAAACTGATCATGTTTGACGTCTTCACTTTGGTGATCGGTATAGCTTCCGCCCATTTGGAGAAATAATTGATTATGGCTAGGAGGAACCGATGTCCTTTGGAGGATAGAAGGCTGATTGGTCCTATGACGTCCATGCCCTAGGCTTCAAATGGCCAAGATGCTGCCGTCGGGTGTAGAAACTCCGAAGGTTGATGAATAAAATCGGCGTAGAATTGACAAGCTCTACACTTCTTTACATATTCAACAACATCTGCTATCATTGTGGGCCAGTAATAATCCATTTGTTTAAGGCGATCTTGTAATTTGGGGCCTAGTTGATGTGTACCACAAACTCCATCATGAGCCTCCCGGAGTGCATGTTTGGATTCTGTGTTTAATAAGCATCGTAACAGTAGCCTGTCATAAGAGCGTCGATACAGCATCTTGGTAGCTATGTCATAGTAAAATCTGATAGATCGTCTTTGGATGGATACTGCTTCTTTCGGGTCCTCGGGAAGGATTTCATAGACGGCATAGTCTATAAAAGGAAATCGCCAGTCTTTAGCATCGACGCTTGTTTTTGTTGTGTAGCTGTGATGAATATGCAAGGCATCTTTCACACAGAATAGTTCTTGACCAGACACTGTGATCGACTGCTGAGTATTGGTAGGAACGGTCAAGGAAATAGCAAGACCGGCTAAAGCATCTGTTTCAATATTTTGTAGTCGAGGTACATGCTCGATCATGAATCCAGCAAAAGTAGACGCCAACTCGATTGTTGCTCTGTGGTAGAGGATGAGATCTTCGTGGCGAACTTCATAATCCCCTTGGACCTGGCTGACTATTAGCTTGGAATCGTCGTAAGCTTCTAGATAGTCAACTCCCAGTTGCTTCGCCAGTTGTAGGCCGATTAATAGGGCATTATATTCGGCCACGTTGTTGGTGCATGGTTCCACAAAAGAATATACACAATGTATAACTAGATGATCAGGTGACATGAGCACGACACCTACTCCAGCCACGATATTTTCTTTAGGTCTTGTTCTTGAGGCACCGTCAAAGAACATTCGCCAAATGGGGATTTCTTCTGTTGCCGTATTAGACTCGACCACTTCATCAGGGATTTTGTCGTAGAGTTTGGATGACTCTGGCACCGAATGAGCTGCTAGGAAACCAGCTAATACTTGGCCTTTTACTACCTTCTGAGGAACGAAGAGCATATCATATGGAGTCAACAGCATTGTCCATATAGCTAAATGGGAATTGACAGAATCCGGTTTAGTTATGAGTATTCTGAGAGGATTGACTTTAGATATAATATGGATAGTCTACCCAGACACATAGTGGCGTGTCTTCTGGATGGCAAATACTAGTGCAAGGCATTCCTTCTCCACTGGTGTGTATCTGTGTTCGGTACCCACCATTGTGCGACTGAGGTAGTAGATTGCCTATTCATGGCCGCCTTCATTCTTCTGAGCTAATAGGGCGCTAAAAGAATGGTCCATAGCGCAGACGTATAGTAAGAAAGGCTTCTCCATTATTGGAGCTACCAATACTGGAGGGCTTGTGAGATACACCTTGATGTCGTCGAATGCGCGTTGGCATTGGTCAGTCCAGATGAAAGATACGCCTTTCTTCATGAGCTGAGTGAATGGTTGACACCTTCCGGAGAGGTTCGAAATGAATCATCTGATGCAGGCTAGCCTTCCTTGCAGTCCGCATAGCTCTTTGAGGTTTCTTGGAGGATGCATATCGAGGATAGCCTTCACTTTCGCCGGGTCCAGATGTATGCCCATTGAAGTGATGATGAAACCAAGGAACTTGCCGTTGGAGACTCCTAGAAAAGACTTGGTTGGATTCATCTTGAGTTGGTGTGCACGTATTAGTTCGAACACCATTCTCAAGACTTGGAGGTGGTTGCCCTTGAGATGACTTTTAACTGCGATATAGTTTACGTAGCACTCTACAGTTTTACACAAATGATCGCAAAAAATTGTGTTCATGGCTCGCTGGTATGTCGCCCCTGCATTCTTCAATTCGAAGGGCATCACCGTATAGCAGTATACCCCCAACTGTGTTCGAAAAGATGTGTGCTTCTCGTCGTCGGGGAACATCATGATCTGGTTGTAGCCTGAGAACCCATCCATGAAGGACATCCGCTCGAAGCCGCAGTTGTTGTCGATCATTACGTCGGTGATTGGTAAAGGAAACTCATCCTTCGGGCATATAGAGTTCAAATCACGATAATCGATACAGACTCAAACTTTACCGTTCTTTTTCATGACTGGAACGATGTTGGCAACCCAATCTGGGTGTTGTTCTTTGTGAATGAATCTACTGGCAATGAGCTTCTTGACTTCTTTCTCGATGGCCTCTATAACATCTGGTCGGAATTGTGGTTGTTGCTGCTTCACTGGCTTAGCTTTAGACGAAATACTCAGGCGGTGCATAGCGACTTTAGGGTCCAAGCCTGGCATATCTTCATAGCTCCATGCGAAGATATCGATGTATTCTCTTATAAGTTGTATAAGAGATTGGCGTTTATCGCCAAATAGACTTTTGCTAATGAAGATTGGTTTAAAAGATGATTCATCTCCTAAATTGACTTGGATGTCTTCGTCTTTGGTAGGTGGTTCATGTTGTTCGAAGCGCAGCTCCTACCTAGTGTCTATCTTTTAAGCCTATTGTTCGAGTTCGATTGATTGGACGTCGTCTGTGATTTGGTTAACGGAAACCATGTTGACGGACAGAGTTGTCTTGAACATGTCGTCAATGCTGGAGTCTGAGTCCTAGAGGGAGGAATCAGAAGAATGAGAACAACGATCTTCTTCATCATCTGATCTTTCGGGAGTTGTTGGAGGGTGACATAATCCAGACCAACACTGCTTCGTTGATAGTAGTTCTTGGGTTTGCCAGGAGAAACAAAGTGTCATATTAGCAATTGGCATCCTCGGCCATAATTTAGTCCCTTGTCGCTTTTGAAGTCATATCCCATGTTCTGGATGATATTTTTGGCCTGCCAACTATACCAAAAAAGTTATATTTTGCCAGAGTCATAGTCGGCTTCTGTATTGTGCTTGGGAGAAGTAGAGTCTGGAACGAACTTTCTCTCGCCAATTATACGACCGAAGATGATTAGTTCTTCATCCTTCTTTTTGGCTGGAACGAGGAAGTAGAGAATATCTTCAGGGTAAAATTTTTTCCGTAGGTGAGGCGTCGTGACCGACATTTATAGGTGTGGTCCTATCCCAATCTCTAGAGCGTATATCATATCTATGTAGTGGTTTACAGATTGATAGACATCGGAGTAATTCAAAGATAAACCTTTACTAAGGATATACGCAAGTTCTTCTTCAGGGATAACATCATCCGCTGAAGGTACATTATTATGAGTATTGATATACTCATTGAGAGGATCATCATCTGGAAGAGGAGCCATAGTCTTGGCCGAGTTCACCACGTAGGGTAATTCTTCAGAATTGGGAGGACGGGCATCAGTATGTTCCTTTCGGGGTGTCTTGCTGAGAGTGATGGTCAATGGTTTGACCTTGTCAGGGTTTTTTTTTTTCACCCAGATTGTGAGAGGCTTCAGAGTACTTTTTGGAGTAGTACATCCTTTGACTCGAATTATCAGGGGACCATCATTGGAGGATGAGCTTGCTTCAGCTTCATTGTCAGCTTCGTTGCCGTCATCCTTGGGGGGCTGGGATTGGTAAAGTACCGAATCTCTATAGTAAGCTTCGATGCCCTTAAAAGGATCGACTTCGGCAAATTTCATCTTCATGACACCGTCGCTGTTGACGTACTTGAAGCACTGGTGAAGTGTGGAAGGAACAATCATGTTCTCGTGTATCCATGGACGTCCCAATAAGATATTGTAGGATACATTGGCATCGATCACATAGCAGGAAACCTTTGTTCGGAGATCACCGATTTGGCACTTGAGACGGGTCTTACCTAGCGGGTGGCTTCGACCAGCATTGAAAGCCATGATAGTTGTGTTGGTTGCAGATAGCTTGTGCCGAGGGATTCCCAAAATTTGAAGCAAAATTCTAAAAATAATGCTGAGGAAGAATCCTGGATCGATGTGCATGCGGTCCACCTTGATCATCCCGATATACCCTGTATAGTACAGGGGTCTATCATGACGATTATTGAGTAGCTTGTCCTCCTACGAAAAGGTGATGTTGGGCACCACTTCCATAGTGCTGTGTCAGTGGGGACAAGAGATAGGATCTTCAGCGAGGGCTTTGACTTCAGCATTATACGAGTCGGCATGTAGTAATGCCTCACTTAAGGCCTTTTGCGTTTCCTTGGAGAGTCACAATAGATCGAACGTAGACAATCTGGCAGGTGTATTGGCTATCTGTGCCAGTATGTCAAAGTTTAACGGCCGATCCATGCCTTCGGGAGCTGGTGCCTTCAGAGACTTGTCAAACCGCGTCCCCTTCTGCTTGGCTTTGTCCGTAGTTGAAGGCTTAGACAGGCCAGCTTCTGAGCTTGTGGGGGCAACAAAAGGTTGAGAAGATACTGCTTCTTCTTGTGTGAGATCGTACGTCCGAAGATAAGTCTTCCTCGATCGCGTCTCATCGGATAGAACCTCGTAGATGGGAGAGGATACCATATGGCATGACTTGTATTTTTTGTCCCTTTTTGCTTTGGGAGGTACCACCCCCTGTGTCACTTCTTGTACAAGGTCCGGATGGACCCACATGATCTCACCACGTTCAGTAGTGAGTGGCACCAAGGTTGAGATACGAGCTGGCGGTAGGTTAACGACTTCTATTATTGCCTTGGGGATCGGGACCACGCCGTCTGGGACTTCTGTGGGAGGAAAGTCACCAAACTGAAGAGAGATCATGTTAGAAGATATGACCTTGTCTTCAGCTTCGAGGTTGATCACTTGGCTGTCGATAAGTTGTTGTATCTTCTTTTTCAGGACGATGCAGTCCTTGGTGGAATGATGCATGTACTGATGATAGAGACAGTACTTGGGATTGTTAAGCTGGCTCGCCTCTGCAGGACGTCGTGGTGGAAGAAATGTCAGCTTATTACCCTTCGTCAATGTGTGAAAGATAGTAATGATATCATCTTCGTCAAAGAAGAAGGTCTCCTTAGGCTTACCGGAGGCGCCGTGAGAATTGAAAGCTTCCTTGGATGTGTCGACCTTTAGGACTTCTTTCCCTTTACCCCCACGAACAGGGATAGTTTGAGGATGCTTGCCCTTGTCTTCGGATTTGGGTGTATTCAACCCCAGTAGTTCCAAGTTAGGAACGTTATTTTTGGCAGCATCAGCGGCCCCAATGAAAGCGGGCCATGTATTATACTTATGTATACCCAGACAAAACTTCAATGTAGGAAGCAAGTTATGTCGACAAGTATCCATATGTTTTGAGTCTGGTATGTCGAAGGGCATCTTCAGTGCTAGCCGTCTGAAGCGTTCGATGAAGGCGATAACAAACTCAGTCCTCCTTTGCTTGGTCTCGATGAGGGTGGACATACTAACATGCATGCCGCTCTCGTAAAACCTATTGAGGAACAACCTCTCCAAGTCTTTGAATGAATTGATACATCCGTCAGGTAGACTGCAGAACCATTCGAAAGCTAACCCCTACAAGGTGCTAATAAAAAGCTTCGACAAGAACGGATCGTCTTTGGGCAAGTACAGAGTCTGTATGTTGAAGTATGTCATATGCTGACGAGGAGAAGTCAACTCGTCAAATGAATTCAGTGTCAGCGGCATGTAGTTAGGAGGACAAGTAGCATTCTCCTACTCAGGAGGATACGGTTGAGATATCCCCATCTTCTGAAGCTCGTCTTTGTATGAGATGGTGTCGAGACGAGCGACCAGGGAATCAATTGTATACTGTTGATTGAACAGGTGTTGGTAAACGGCTGCTGAACGGTTGTCAGGCATCGTTGGCGAAGGACCACCCCTAGCATTTACGAGATTTAGAGGAGGCACAATGGAATGATACTCCTTTTGTAGTAAAGGAGGGTTGTTGCTGTAAGACGGACTAGCGTGGGCCGAGATGTTTTATTGAGGTGTAGGAACAGCCCCAGCAGCTTGAACCGCCATGATACTGGTAACCATATCAGTGATCTTGGTGACTGCTGTTTCAAGACCCTCTAGCCATTTACTGGTCTGATCACTGGCTTCTTCAGGTCTTTCTCCTCCGCCATGTATGTAGATAACATGTGAGGATTAACAGAGGAAATAGTACAATTGGTGCTGATACTGGCTGTCTCCGAGTGGACAAGTCCTTCATCTTCAAGTAGAGGAGGTAGAAAGTCGCCATCGAATTCGGAGGGATCATCGTCCTCTGGAAGGCTACCCCCAATGTTGAGGTCATCCGCTTCAGACTCTGAGGGAATACTACCCCCAGCTTGGGATTCTTCTTGTCCATACAAAATCTTACCTTTGACCGAGTACCCATATAGACTGCTTCAGATGTGACAGCCTGTTGGCTATCTGTTGGTAGACTTCTTCTTCTTCTAGCAAAACTAAGAGAGAAATTTGGGTTCGTAGTCCACCATCTTTGATTGGGGCTTCGGTAAGGGGGACCCCATGAAGCCATGTTTGATGAAACACAGTGGCTTTTCATCTTCAGAGAAGTGAAGTCGTCGAAACACAGACTTTCTCTGAGGCACTCTTGTTGCTTTGGAGCAGCAACAATTGATAACAATACTGGTACACGGATGTGCACTATGAATTGTTATGTCCTCCCTCGCTTTACGCTTATAATTTATCATGTCGTGCAAGTCAGCAGAAGGAAGTTTTGCCTCACAAACCATGTTGCATGCATCGCTGAGCTTTGTATGCAGGTTCGTAAGAAGAGTTAGCGCATCCAGACTTAGTTGACGTGCAGGGACAACCCCCACACCTAAGTTTTGTGATGTCCTTGAAGACAGCCCCGTGTTATACGCGTTAGGGCTATCTTTTTGCTGTGGGCGCATAGGCCTTGGAGACTGGCCTTGGGCGCATGCTCCTTGCCAGCATGTTTGAGCCTCTTTGATGTGGGCGTATAGTATGGATCCAGTGAGCTTGGGCGCATAGCTTTGGGTGCATGACCTTGGATGTCCAGCCTATCGAAGACAGAAGCATTCTGGTTGGGGCTTTGCGCCCAAACATCTCCTTGGGTGCATGGCTTTGGGCGCATGCTTGGTGGAGCAGCGTTGTTTTCTTCCAGTTTTGTCTCATTCGTTTGTGAGCCTCGCTGGGTTTGTCCAGAGTGTCGCACACCCTGATTCTTGGCATCATAGTGTTTTCCTTTGCCAAGTCTCGAGCATCGAACACTCTGTTGTTGGTTGTGCAGGAAAGAAGTCACTGGGCTAGTAGAGCCCGAAACGGTGTGAGCCTTCTTCATTTGGGGAACTTCTATGGCAGAGTCATGCGCTTATGTGACAGAGTCCTTCAGTTGCATATCTGCTATGACACTAGCAGGAAATACGCTGCGAGCCTTCGGAAGCCAAGTCTTGTGAGACTTTTTTGGCTTCACTGATTTTGAGGGAGTAGAGCCATCCCTCGAGAGCATCTTTTCGAAGGTCTACTGATCGAACATTACGATCAGCATCTTCTGAGTGCTCTCCACTTTGTTGGTATCGGATTGTGTCCCCACCTTCTCGTCAGAGAAAAAGGTAGTCCCCAGCAGAGTCGCCATTTTTGTGGACACACACAAAAAAGAAGAAGAAAATACTTTCTTTTCTTTATTGGCGTAAGGCACCACAAATCGAGTATGCCTGAGAGATCCTACGCTGAGGATCCCCGAGTACAAAAAAATTTTTTGGGGAATAGAACAATGGAGATCGAGCGACAGTTGCTACTTTACTCCGTTGACACTCCGATTACAAAAGTGGGAGAAAACCTAAGAAAATTGCTAACTCTCGGCTCATTGGCAAGAAGTGCAACAATTTGGCTCTTGAAAATGCTTTCCGTTATGTGTTTTGAAGAGGGATGAGGCCCCCTTTTTATAGTCGTTCTTGAGCTGAAATGATGTTATGCGCCACATGAGGAAACATGCTAGTTTTTATGTAGGTGCATAGTCCTGCTTTGGGCGCATAGGATGTAGGCGCATACAGGCTGCGAGATCGTGGTTTGTTCGTGGTGTTGACGTGGCCGCATGCTTCGGTGCACGATTGCTCGTGGAGACTGACGTGGTCATACGCTTCGGTGCACATTTTGATCATGGCTTTGACTGAGTCAGGCTTGGGCGCATAGCCGTGTCTCAGGCTATGCGCCGTGTTTTTGGAGGAGCTAGTCTTGGGCGCATGGGACTTCACTGGCTGGGCGCATAGAGCTTCACTGGCTGGGCGCATAGAGCTTCTTTGGCTGGGCGCATAGAGCTTCTTTGGCTGAATTTTTTTATGCGTTTACAACCAAGTCTCAAATACAATAACAAAATCTCCTCTATATATACAAGCCAAGGGTTCTAACAGTGAATCTATCTCAAAGCTAAAACTAGTAACTAAGTCTCTCGTTAATCACTCCTGAGTATCATGACCCATGGTTGCTATCCCCTCCTCGGATATGTAGAATGTAGGACACAAGTCCCCTGAGCAGTCATCTAAAAAAATATATCCAGTCAGGATGGAACGAGCACATCTCTTCTAGCAATTCCAATTAAATGACAAAGACTATAAATCTATTACAGTAAGTAATACTTAATGAACATGTGAAGAATGATTCAGAAAATAAAATAGAACAACAGATAACTAAAGTATAACCAAAGTAAATGTGGTAAACCAGAAGAACAAGGCAATAAAAACTGTAAATAAAGATAACTAAACTAGAACAGATATGATGTGAGTCCAGCCAGTATAATGTGAGTCCAGTAGAATAATATGAATCCAGTAAAAGGTACTAAACTAATGTATTTTGAAATACCGCTTTCGACATGTAAATGGCTAGGAGATAAATACGGTACATCGCATACTTGGCGAGTGTGCGACAGGTATCTTTCCAGATTAGACCAGTAGTAAGTACGACATATCGCACACTTAACAAGCGTACGACGACTATCTTTCTAGATTATACTAGTAGTAAATATGGCACATCGTACACTTAACAAGCGTGCGATAACTATCTTTCCAGATTAGACCAGTAGTAAATACGACATATCACACACTTGACAAGCGTGCGATGGCTATCTTTCCATATTAGACCAGTAGTAAATACGGTACGTCGTATACTTGACAAGCGTGCGATGGGTATCTTTCCAGATTAGACCAGTAGGGGTAATTACAACATGATTAGGAATATGATGTTTCTAGTAGGTGGTTCCAGTAGTTGATTCCAGAAATAGAGGCCAGACAAGTATAATACATGTGTTACAAGTGAATGAATCCGGAAATAACAATCTGTGTCATGTCATAGAATCAGATAATACTATACTAGAACCTAAATCATAATAATCATCAAGTAAATGAAAACTATCAGAGAATATACTCGCCTTTCATCCTGAGCAGTAAATGTGAAACGAGGCCCAAAGTAGTGTCGCACAAACCTATATATAATATATACAGAGTTACTTGGTGTTCTAGAGTAAACAATGAATTTAAATGCGTTAACTATATGCTTCTAGTTCTTTTCTAGATCATGTAAGTCAAACTAGGTCGAATCTAGTCAACCAGGTCAATTCTAGTCAAACTTGGTCAATTGACTTAAATGTTGACTTTTAGGTCAAACTGGTCATCCTTGGTCAAATCGTGTCAAATCTAGGTTAAGTTCACTCATTTCACTCTATAGACAATCCCTAATTGAATTTACCTATATCTAGTCTTTACCTACCTTGTATCACATTATCTATTACCCTATATTACCTATCCCATGTTATCCCTATACTAGGCGTTACCTATTTAGCAATATTTTTTAGGAATCTCCCAATCCCCTATACCTTATCACAACTCACCTAGGTAATTCCATTACCTCTACTCATAGGTAAAGTCAATTCACCTATCCAGTGGGCTATGCCTATCCTTGTATAACTTCCCTAGATAGCAAATGCTTAATCCCAAACCATTACCTAGACCTACATGTCAATTCCCCACACTTGTGCTATCCTACCATATACCATATACTACATCATGTATAGGAACATCCCCATGTACAAACCCTATTCCCTTACTTAAGCAATCTAATGCTAACTAATGTATCCTTTAACAACTAAATACAACTCACCCACACTAATTCAACTCCTACATATACTGTACAAACAGACCATCAAGACAGCCTGCTGCTTAGGGCTAAGTGCCCTACCACACACATACACTAGGGTGCATTGACCTATGGCCTGCACATCCTGAACTGCCCTGTGCAGTGGGTAGTAGCACCTGCACACAGGCCCCACAAGACTCCCTTTTTCCCTGGTGCTAAGATAGAGGGAACTCCCTGCCTCCCTGTGCACACTCTCACACCCACAGGATACATATCTTGTTATGCACAGGTTCATCCTCTCCAGCTCTACTCTCTCCTTCTACCTATTGACACTAAAACCCTCCTTTAAAATGAATAGCTGACTGATTTTATAATACCTAACCTCCTTCTTATATAGAGACTGATACCATACTACTTGAGTTCCTATAATTCACGTATGATTGATACATGTAAAATAGGACTGAACATATGGTGGCTTCGTAGATGTGATCGACACATATCTAAAATGAACCTACACTCATTGTAGAAGCATAAAAAAGGGATTACTTTTAATCCTACATCGGAAAGGAGAAGAGGGAAAGTCTCATTCCACTCTATATAAAGATCCCCCTTGCCTCATTTGAAAAGGACACCAAAATAAAAAAAAAGGGAGCCCGTTTTTAGGGAGCTCGTTCGAGCCACAAAAAGTTGCAACAGTGCCTCTTCTTCTTCTGGATCGGCTGTAAGTTCCTCACTTGCCATCTTGGCAAGGAAAAGTTGGGCTATTACGAAGAAATCCAAGACGGCATGGGCCATGCGCCCTCAATGTGCTATTCCAGCAACCATCCAAAAACGTGTGCTGAAAACCACGTGCATGGCTAATAGCCGGATGTACAGAAGTTGACTCAGGCGCTTTCGCACCGAGAATGGGTAAATACTTAAAGTCCTCCTTCCACTTGGGTGCATTTCATGTGCTTGAACCAAGTCAGGGGGAGCATCACTCATACACTCACCCTGGCGCTTGGCTTTGCCATGCGCCTGAAGAGGGTGCAAGTGTGAACTTTTTCTTACATGATTTGTGTAATATGATCACTCATAAACACAGATCAGGAGAGCTGATCATTAAACACGATGAGCCCCTCAGGGGGTACACTTGTGCCATGGTCACCATCAACTGATGTTGTTGCAAGGCAGTGGCTTCACCACCAAGGCAGTCTGTGTTCCGGCAACTTCAATCTGCTGCACCTGTCCGATATTATCTCCAACTAGGCAAATCACTCTGACGTCTCAGTCTGCTACATTATTCTACAGGCGCATTGTCCTCCCTCGTCTGAGCGTGTCACTTTCTCGTCAAACGCATAGGCGCATCTGCCATCCAGGGGCTCTTCCATCATAATGAGGCTTGGGCACATCAAACCCAAACCATGCATTAAACTTGGCACTCGATGTCGTTTCATAGAAGAACACTGCCAGCAAGGGGCTCGAACATAAACTACCATGTCCATTCCTGGCGCATCTCAGTCTTCTTAAGGAGTTCATCGTTAAAACTTCTTCGAACAAGGGGATCCACAACCCACAGTGCAACATCTTACCACCAAGGAGGATCAGTCAAATTCATCTTCGTCGAGAAGTCGAGAGAAAGACAAACAAAATTCTCACTCAACTGTTGCTATTTATAGGCCGGGCAAATCAAACCCATGCGCCAAGTGGCAACCTTCCCAAAGTCAGTGCAACGAACTTGCATTTATGGTGATGAATCTACCTCTTCGAATTCAGCCAAGTCAAACAGCCATTAAACTCCTAGAAGAACTCAACAGATGGGCCAAAAAGGATGCGACACGTAGCAGATGCGCCGTCGATATCATACGCCCCTACTGATGCGTCCAGTGGGACATAGACCCATGCGCCCAGATTAGAATTAACCGATTTGCCCCTTTCAAACTTGTCATCATCAAGCATTTAATGCTGAGTGACAAAGGCGTCAACATATCTTCCAAAAAGCCGTCCAATCAGCCGCCTTTTACAGAAAACGAAGAGCCGCCGACATCAGTACAATTATTACACTTTTGGTCGGCTACAGTTGTCCTTGCCACGTGGCCGATTGTTCATCCGTATGCGCCTCGCAGCCATGCGCCTAGAAGACTGCATGCGCCTCAAAAGCCATGTGCCTTCCAGACTTACTTCTGATCTCTAGACAGAAGCCAAGTCTCTGTAAGCGCTTCCATAGCCATGCGCCCAAAAGCTCTGCATGCGCCTCAAAAGACATGCACCTGGACTTACCTATGTCTCCTCAAAGTCATAGACCAAGTCACCCCATGCGCCTGATCCTAGGCGTATCCTGATGTGAAGCCCTGCATGCGCCTCAAAAGCCGTACGCCCAAACTCGCTCATGATCCCTAAAGACAGCAGCTCTATCCTCTCTATGCGCCCGATCCTAGGCGCATCAAGACAGATCACTCTCCCCCAAATCCGAGATCTTTGAGACATGAATACTTGCCAAGTGTCATTTGACTAAGTTCTGCCTACTAATGGGTGCTAACCACCCAAGATTTCAGCAACAACCGAATCTTCATAACTGCCACGTGTCAGCTCCACCATAGCCCAATGCAGCAGTTTAAACAGATTCGAGGCACATCATCCATGCGCCTCCGCCAGGATCAGCCACGTGGCGTTTCTACACCCAGGCGCATCCTACGTATGCGCATAGAGGCAGCTCAGCCTACTACCTATAAATAGAAGGATCATTCCTTCATCCAGAGACACAGACAGAGATATATACACGAAGATATATCCACATATCATATCAAGAGAGCAGGAGAAACACTTCGCATCTTCTTTCCCTCAACACGCTCTAGCATCTAGAGTAACCTAGACCTTCAGAGAATTCAAGATCGTCGTCAGATCGTCAATGGAGTCAACACATTACCACTCGTTCCATCAACACAGTTCCCAAATAAAAACAAAAACGTACTCAAAGGACTACATCTAAGTCCTACATTGTATAATGTTTTGTTTGTAATTGAAATACAAAAGTTTTAATAAAAAAACCTTTGTCACATCTCTTTTTCGATGGCGAACAAGCTGGCGAGTGTGCTAGGGACGACCTTCTCCTCCAACGAGAAGGTTGTGTTACAATCTGACGACATCAAGCTGGGCTCCTCCCACAAAATACTTGTGGTACGCCTCGATCAACAGGCATATGAGGAGTTCATCTCTGAAGGCAGCGTAAGTCCTTCGAAGCGGCTGCTAAAGCCGAAGAAGACTCTCCGAGTCTGGGTGCGCAAGGGCGATGCGCCTAGCACCTTCACTAAAGGGGATGAGCCACCATAGCTGACCCTTCTTGCTGACGTTTTCAGCAACCAAGATGTGACAACTGGTGCAACGCGTCTGTCAGGAAAATACGGTATTGACTGTATTCTCTAACTATCTTCTTTCCAGTCGAAGAAGATGTGCCAATGGAGCAGAGGCTCAACCAATCTCCTGCGCATGAACTCTGGTGCGTAGGAGAAAATATCTGTCTTTGATAAAATCACTCGCTGACATGGCGAGACAGAATTGGATTCTGAGTACTATTCGCCTTTGCGGGCTAGTACAAAGAAATCTAAGGCAGCACAGGCCATGCACCCCAAACATGCTATGCCAACAGCGAACCAGAAGCATGCACTCAAAATCATACGCGCTGCTGGTGGCAAGCTGTACAGGGTTGACTCGGACGCATTTTTGAGCTGACCTTCAAAGTTCCTGTCCCGCTTGGACGCATCTACTGTATTTCAAACCAAGTCAGGCAGGGCAAAATCCGCGATATTGAACCCATGCGCCCACTTAGGTGGTGCGCATAAAGTAGGTTCAAGTTACAATAAATGTTGTTCCCCCACCAATGATCTGGGCGTATCTCATACGCGTGAATTAGTTCAGGGGGCGCAGTATTCACATGATCACCTTAGCGCTTGGCCTTGCCTTGCGCCTGAAGAGGGTGTCAAAGTGGAACTCTCCCATCATGATTTGCATAACGTGATCACTCACAAACGCAGATTAAGAGAGCTTACCAATAAGCATGATGCGCCCCTCACAGGGCACACTTGTGCCATGGTCACCATCAACTGCTATTGTTGTAAGATAGTAGCTCTACCATAAAGACAGTCCGTGTTTTAACGACAAAAATCTACGGTACCCATCCGACGTTACCTCGGTAAGTGAGTACCAATTGAAGATGAAGAGAAGCCTAAGATCTCTTCCAGCCATGTTGCCAACTCTTCAACATCTTTAACGTCATCCTAGTGTCAGTCGAGGAAGAGCAAGACGTTAATCCCGTCCTCAGGGGTATTCAAAAGCACCCGGGCAAGGAAGAAGTATCTGGCTGAAGCAGTGGCTGGGGGTAGTCAAATTCCTGACAATCCTTCTCTTGAAGACGAGGAAGTCCCCCAAGGAACCAACCTCGACGTAGCTGGGGGTAGCTAATACGAGGCCTCGGAAGAAGAGGCCCTTCCACAGAAAGTGAAGTCGAGAGTGAGGCTTCAATCGATCTATCCACTTCCACCCATGTCATGACAGCTTATATGGCAGGGGGTGGTGATGAAGGAGAATCAGACACTCCAGCTCCGGACATCGTGCAACGTATAGACACTTTAGAAGGGGGCCTCAAAACCCTCTTTTTCTCTATGCAGACCTTGACTCAAGCAGTGTTCGATATTCGGACCACTCTAGCAAGGGCACCTGTCTTCACCAGTCCTGATCAAGGGGCCAATAGGGAATCAAGTATACCCCCTCAATAGATATCTTCGGGTGCAGATCATCATCCAGCACCCCGAATATTGGTTCCTTCTAATATCTAACTTCAAGCTTTACCACCTTCACCTGCTCCCAGCTCAACAGAAGATCTGGTCGAGATGATTAGAGACCTGCGTGAGCGTTTTGAGGCTCGAAATAGGCAGGAGGAGTGTCAGAAGATAGGAATCCCACAACCTTACCCCCTTGAGTGGAACAAGGTGGTCTACCCTCCCAAGTATAAACCACAAACACTGACGCCATACGACGGAAAGGATTCTCCTCGCCGGTACCTGACATACTTCCAGTCTCAGATGGGGCATCTTCCGAAGGAAGACGCCCTACTCCCAAGCCTGTTTATTGGGGCATTAAAAGGAGTCGCCTATGATTGGTTCTGTAGTCTCCCTGACAACACCATATCATCCTTCGATTACTTGACATGCCTCTTCCTCAATCGGTTCTACGACAATGGAAAAGACATTACCATATCGTCTCTCAAAGAAGTCCGTCAGACAGAGAAGGAAACTGTTCGAACCTTCATCGAGCATTTCCGATAAGCATGCCTAAGGCTACCTCCGGGTATGCCAGAATATGCACTCATTGACTCCTGTATCATGAACATGATCCCTGCGATCAAACTCTGGCTCAACTCTGCTCTGTCTCCCGATTGGAGTTCATTGATTATTGAAGCCGATGCCGCTGAAAAGAAGGCACATAATGATCGCCTTCTGGGGGCTAACTTCCCCGCCTTCGACGACGACAAAGGGAAGCGGCTTGCTACCAACAACAGTAGGCGTAAGGCAAAATAAAAGCATGCATTGACTGTCAATGCTTCTAAAAGTACGCAGGGCCCCGCTCAGAAGCCTCCACCTGCATCGAGACCAAAGATGGTCTACTCGTTCAATGATGATGATACCTTACAACTCTTAGAGATGTTAAAGCAGAGCGACAAAATCAAGTTGCCTGATCTAAAGCATCATGATAAGGTAGGCAGAGTCGACGACCCGAGGTACTATCACTACCATCGGTTTGTGGGACATCCAACTCAAGGCTGCTACATCCTCAAAGACTACATACAGCGCATGATCAATACGAATGTCATCTCAGTCAACTACGAGGAGAAAATAGTCTCGGCCAACATGGTATCGCTCTAGTTCGGCACCTTGTCGCCTATCACAACTCGAGATAGTATTGTCCCAATCCCGAAGGCGATAATAAAGGTGGTCAACCTTCCGCAAGCTCGTGAAAACATGAGTGGACTGATTCCACTCACCACACCTCGGGGTGAGATTATGTGGGTTCATCCAGATCTCGCTCCAGAACTTACTCAGCCGAGGGTACATTCTACCTTCGAGGACAAAAGTTGGAAGATCAAGTCTTGCCAAATGGTGACTACCTTCCCTAAGGAGACACTTTTTGTACAAATGCGTTCACAGCAGAACACTCAACCAGAAGAGCCCCTATCGAAGTGGCACCTCCCGTCACCTTCTCGGCTGCTCCAGGAGAGGGTCCTTCCCAACCTCCAGCAGCTGACAAACAGAAGCAGAAAGAGGCTCGCTTCGACAGGCCTCTACGAAGAGACAACGCTTCGGGGTTAACCAAACCCCACAACTTCGGCATACTGGCACAACTTGCCAGTACCCCAGCTCGGCTGTCCCTGTTCAAACTCATCTGTCTATCCAAAGACACTCGAAAGGCTCTCTACGAAGCCTTGAAGGACGCAGAGTATTTTATCAGTCAGGTTAAGCATCTTGAAGACGATCCAACAACATGTCTACACTACCATGGTATAGGGGAAATCATCCCCAACATCATATTCATTCAACAGGATATGTTGCTCAAGAACAACATGCACAATAGACCGCTGTATTACACAGGGTATGTTGGGGCCATCAAGGTGGATCGAATCCAGATCGACCCTGGGTCTTCTCTCAGTATCATCCCACAAACTCTGCTCAGACACTGGGGATCCCGATGCATCGTTTGACGATGTCCCACACTATAATCAGTGGCTTCAATGCCAGCAAAAGTGAGCCACTGGGGAAGATTCAGCTCAAATGTCATATCGGTAATCTCCAAACTGAGGTGACTTATTATGTTGTGGATACAGACATCAACAATAACATTCTACTAGGGTGCCCATGGCTACAAGAGTACATAGTGGTGTTATCCACTCTACATCAATGTATGAAGTACGTATCAACCAATGACATCGTCCGAACGGAGTTCGCTGATGTCGATCCCTTCAGAGGGATTGAAGCCTTTTTTTCTGACACGGACCTATACAAGTTAATTTATCTCGAAGATGAAGCCAATGACGTCGACGATGAAGATGAAATCGAAGCTGATTTGGAGGTAGAAATGATAATCGAGGTTCTCCTGAGAGTGCGACTCAAAGGGAAGCCACCTCAAACACCACCTCTTATGGTGGCTAAACTTCACGAGAAGGCACCAGCTTCCCTGGAAGGAGCATCCGCTGAAGCCCTCTTGAAGGTACGACTTAAGGGTAAACCTCCTCAAGTGGTGGCTCCCCTCGTAGCCAAACTATGAAGAAAGGCACCAACCGCCGGGACAACAACTGAGGCACCCCTCAAGGTGCGACTTAAAGGCAGACCTCCTCAGTCGTCAACACCTCTCACCGCCAGGCCTTAGGAAAAGGCCCCAACGTCTTTCTCAGCACAAACCCAAAAGCCAGTACGGGTCAAGCTCCCGATGGACTCTTCTAAACTGCCCATGACTACTCCAGTGCTCACTGACAAAGAGCTAGAGGAGTACATATCCACCAATATGGATGCTCCATCCCTTGATGATATAATCCCTCGGGACAAAATTTTATCTTTTATCAATAAAAAGGGTGTCTTTTAATTGATAAAATATAAAATTTTGTCCCGAGGGATTACATCATCAAGGGATGGTGCGTCCAATTATTCCAACCTTCCACACTGGAATACGATGTATACTTTAGGTAATGCCCTGCAGTCATTACAAACACAAATAACGAATGTAAATCATGTAAATCAAGTCATCCCGTACGAAGGAGTCTGTTACATAGTCCCGCCTCGGAACTAGGACGAGAAACCTATCATCTTTGGAAAATTCGAACGTCATTAAAGACCTTCCACCGACAGAATACAAATTTATCGGTACAATGATCGAGCCAAATATCTCACCCAAAAGATGGGTTACAACCTGAAGAGCGGCTAGGGTCTGAACTATGGCAAAGGTCGACGTCTTCTCTTACGACTTTTCGTACCAAAAGGAAAATCGTAGGACTATGATCATCGTACTCGACGAGGGGTGGGCTACGTCATACCTCCGACAACCTCGGAGAGTTTAGAAGTAGAGGATATCACACATTCTCACTCGTCTGAAGCTTTTACTTGGGACTTTGATACTAGCATCGGCCCAATCTTCAGGAAAGTGCTGTCAGCCAACATGACATTCGTACATCCTTTAGAAGATAAAGACGACGACCAGGCAATAGAGTTCTTCGAAGAAGAACCCTAGGCTCAACGCCTAGGTATGCAATGAGAATCTCGCTTTGAACTACGGGAATCCCCTACTGAAGACGAAGTCGAGCAAATCGACCTCGGGGATGCATCTTCCTCCAAACCTATCTTCATCAGCAAGAGCTTATCAAGAAAGGACCGAGAATCTTTTGTCCGAATACATCGACGTCTTCACCTGGAGCTACGAAGACTTGTTGAGACTCGACCCATAAGTCACAATACACAGGCTTAATATCTTACCTGACGCTAAGCCCGTTAAGCAGCAAAATCGACGCTTCCATCCCAATATCATGGACGCTATCGACAAAGAAGTAGATAAGCTTTTAGACAGCGAGTTTATTCATAAAAAGTAACATCCAGACTGGGTGGCTAACATTATTCCCATCACTAAAAAGAAAGGGAAGATCCGGTTCTGTATCGACTTCCAGGACCTCAACTCAGCTTGCCCGAAGGACGAGTTTTCGCTTCCGATCATCGATGTAATGATCGACAACACATGTGGCTTCGATCGCATGTCCTTTATGGTGTTTGCAAAAAAAAGTCTTTATTACAAACTTAGAAAAATAGTACCAGAGTACAATTGATTTTTAGAGAAGTACAACTATAAGAATCTGATCAGAAGTCGATCACTTTATCACTTGGACGATGTGATATCGAAGACACGAGCCTCTCGAGGACGCAACAACACTTTAACAGAAGATTATGATCATTCTTGATGCTTTAAGATTGATTTGAAACTCTATTTATAGAGTTCTTGACATAACTGTTTAGCAGTTATTCTGGGTTACTTGCACTTCAGGTTGCGCGCCTTCTGTTCACTTGTGCGAGTGGTTGCACCAACTGCTGTGGACGCATGGCATCGTTTGATTGAGATAAGCTTGGTCGTGGGCAGTATAGTGGACACGTTCTACGAAGTTAGTATCTTGTACGCCATGTCACTCTGTTCTGAACACTGTTTGATCACCTTACGTGAGCTTCATCAGGTTGCACGTGGGTACAATGTAACAACCTGCGAGAGGTTGCACCAACTACTGTGGACGCGTAGCATCGTTTGATTGAGATTTGCGTGGTCGTGGGTAGTGTAGTTGGCTTGCTCTGTGAAGTTGGTGGCTTGTGCGCCACGTCACTCTGCTAAAAAGTTGATCGGGTGGTGCCAACTAGCCAGGTTGCTCATCAACGCAACTCAACTACTGGCGCCTTTGACTGGGTCTTCTGTGATGTACTGATTAACTCTCGTGCTACATAATAACTTATGCGAACTTGGTGTCAGCATTAATTATATGCTGACAAAATCTTCTTAATCTCAAGGAAGTGCACCACGTAGCGCTCGTGCAACCTGACTCCTGTACAACCTGATGTTGGCACAACCTGATGCTGCACAACTTGATGATTTGGTACAACATAATAATTTGGCGCCACCTGATGATTGCACACTTTAATGGGTGGCGCAGCTTGATTTTTAGCCTCTACAAGATCCCCTTTAAAGTATTCGAAACTTAAAAATACTTTAAAGTTTTGAAATACTTTGAATTATGCTAGTTTTGTCTGAATTGCACCAGTCAACTTGAGCCCGATTCTTCAGCATAAATTGGGTAACTGTTTGGGCTATAAATAGCCATACACTTTTGGTGTTTTTTTTATTCTTCACATCATTTGGGATGGCTTGAGAGAAACCCTATCTTCTTCTCCTTCTTTCCAACCTTCGAGAGCTTCGATCGACAGCAATGGCACCCAAGAACTCCGCTGCTGAGAAAGGAAAGACTGTGGCCGAGCCACCCGTGCGAGCTCTACCTTCGTTACATCGAGAGATGGCCAATCCAGCCATGGCAGGTAAGTGTCTGACCATAAACCGATCATCGACCACCCACTTTAGGGTTCAGTTCGATTCTGACGACATACGCCTATTTTTTTTAGAGTAGGGCACACTCCATAACTTGCGCCTCCCTCTTTAGGGTTTGGGTTGCTGTCGATTTGTGTTGCATGACATTTTGAAAGTTGTGCTCTCTTTAGGACGCAACTTGACACATTGTGAACAAAAATGTGGCGCAACCTGAACGCTGCACAATATAAGGGTCACGCAATAAAAAAATGGACCAGGTAAAATTTTAACTTTTATTTACCTTAATTCATGTAGTTTATATGTAATGACTGTGTATCTTGATTACAGTGGGTCCTGTGGGGACACTTGCAAAAGCTGCATCGACCACCTTCAGTTTTAGCTCGGCCATAGCTCCTCTGGATATGGGGACCCAAATTGGAGAGGGGAGTTCTTCTATGATGCCAATACTCGAGTCTCCTGGTGTACAATCTTTAGTTCCACCAGTTACTTCGGAAATAAGAATTCCCATAGAAGTAGCTACCCTGGGGATCTCAGCAATGAACAGAGCTGTTGTCGAAGCTTATACTAATGATTTCTTCACTTCTATGATGCCTTTTATTCAAATGGTCATGGAAAAGGACCAACCTTATGAATCAGTAAGGGGCCCTTCCCCCTTCATCATTGGAGCCATCCGCAAGATTGGTGATCTAGATAGAGTCAATTATTTAGATTATATTTTGAATGAACTTGAAGAATCGATCAAGTCTTACAGAGATCTAACAAGGGGAAACATCTAGAAACTTGTAGATGCTGAATGCGAGGCGATGGCACGCGAAGCTGCAATATGAAAAGCAGAGTTTGAAGCTTATGTGGTAGCTTTCTCACAGCGTTCTGCAGAGTTGGAATCTCGCATTGTCGAGACAACTTCTTCTGTTGAATGTTATAAGACTGAAGCTGCAGAGAAAGAAAAAGAAGCTGCTGAATATCAAGTTCGTCTCCAAGAACTAGAAATTGAAATGGCTCGGCTTCAAGAAGTAGCTAAAGCAGTTCGACAACGCGAAAAAGTATTGGAGATGCATCAAATTGCTGCAAGTCAATTAGATGACTTGAAGAGGCAGCAGGATGCACTTTTCCAAATCAAAGGTATAGAACTGGAACGTCGAGCAGAAACGCTGCAACCTTTTGATCCAGAATCCGGGAGAGCTCTTGCAAGACAAAGGATACTTGACTCCAGAGTAGAGAGGGCTGAGAATTTGAAAAGACTGATCATTGACCTCAGCACTCAGCCTCCTCAATGAAGCAGTCTATAGGATCTTTTTTATCTTCTTGTCTTTCAAATGATGTACTTTTTTTGACATTTTGAACATTATGGCAATAAAATAATGCTCCTTTTGTGATTCTATTACTTATTATATGCCTATAGTAGATATAAGTAATAGATAAGGATAGGAAAATATGTTTAAAGGTACTGAACATGACATATCCCCTAAAAGAAAATAACAATATTAATTATATTTGTTCAGAGGTAATGTGGACATGACATAATATAACTCAGAATATTGTCATTTCAAAAGACGACTTTATCAGAGGTAATGAGGACGTAATAAGTCACTGATATAGATGATAGAATTCAAAGGTAATGTGGACGTGGATCTATTAATATAGAAAATAGAATTCAGAGGTAATGTGGACGTGAATTCATTTTTTCTACTAATGATTTTCAAATCAATTAGGACTTAAAGATCGGATATCATGTCTAAAAAGTCGATATCTGTGATAATACAAATTTATCATAAAAAAAGATATCTTTTAAAACAGCTGGGTTTCAAAAGACAAAATTGATGATTCGTATAGACTCCACTGGGGATTTTGAGAGGAAGGGTATTCCTGATTCTGGAGATACCAGAACTCTTGTTTATCTGCTTTAGGGTGGCTTTTGCTGACAAATATCGGTTTAGGGAAGTTTCATCTCCAACATTGACTTGAACCAACTGATCTTCGGTAGGTGGCTCACGTTGCTCAAAGCGAAGCTTCCATTGAGTATCCATCCTTTGTGCCCAAGGATCAGATTTATAGGCTTCGGCAAAGTCTTCGTCATTTTTCGAGAACTCGACAGTTACCATATTGGAAGATAGTCACTCGATGGACGTACCCTACACTGGTGTCTGAATCCCATAAAACAGAATCAGAAGAGTTAGATCATTCTTCTTCACCGGATTCAAAATCTCTAGAGTTGGTATATGTGAAGTATAACCTAATCCCCGCTTCATTTTATTGTACTATTGTTGTGATTTTCCTTTTGGAGCAGGAATACGAATATAAGTTCGCCTTCCTTTGTCGCCATTGAGACCAGCTTTAAAATAATAGCCCATCTTTTGAATGATATCTTTTAATTGCTGACTATAACGACATAGTTGAAGTCTTCCGTTATCGTGATTTTTTCTTTACTATTGGGTGTGATCTTCTGTTCTGTTCCTTTACTAAAAAATATAGGAAGTTCATCATTCTTTCTGGAAAGAACTAAGAAGAAGGAGTCTTGCATTGGCTCGAGCAATACTTCATTTTGGGAAGCTTCAACTGCTCCTATGGTAAGTGGTTCGAAGTTATCTAACATTTTTAAATAACATCGAGTATAATAAAGAACATCAGTATACTGTAAAGGAGATGCTACTTTATTGATTTGTACATCATCATTTACAACATGATTCTTAGCCTTAACAGAAGGTTTAGTAAGGTTGATAACCAGAGGAAGAGAATAAGAAGGAGAAGGAGAAGGAGAAGGTGAAGGTTTGTTACGATGAAGGTCGATAACAAGTGGTTCAGAAGAGATGATCTCCCTTTGTCCCCTTTTTATAGCAGGAGGCTGTTTGTTATGAGAGTAAAGGTGTATAGTCAATGTCTGAGAAGAAGAGGGACGAGTAGTACGTCCTTTTATGGGATCATGAGAACATATTTCGAAGTATCTTTCTGATCTTCCTCACTATCCATTGTCAATACAACTTTCATGAACTCCTCCTTGTACGTCCGAGAGTCCGTACAATACGCTTCAATGCCCCTGAAAGGATTTAGGTCGGCTACTTCTTTTTTGACTTCTCTATTGACGTCGACATATTTGAAGCATTAATGTAGAGTGGATGGTACAATGTTATGCTCATGCAGAAAGGGTCATACCAGCAAAGCATTATAAGAACCATGATTATCGATCATGTAGAAAGTAACCTTTGCACGAAGATTGCCTATTGAACTTTCAGGCGGATCTTTTGTAAAGGTTCACTTCTTCCAGAATTGAATCCCAGAATTGTCGTGATGGTTGTTGAAAGATTGTGTACAGGAATCTTTAATGCATCTAGTAGAGTCTTTGGCATGATGCTAATTGCAGACCAAAGATCGATCAAAATGCGATCAACCTTCATGGTATCGACACATCCCGTAAAGTAGAGGGGTCGGTCATGACGATTATCTTCCAATAACATATCATCTTGTATAAAGGTGATGTTTGGCATCAGCTCCTTCATACTATGACAATGAAGGCATGTTATAGGCTCTTTTCCTGGCTTCTTGAGGAATGTTAGACAAGTATCAGCTCGCATCAAAGCTTCACTCAACGTTTTCTGAGTTTCCTTCGAAAGACAGAGTAGCTCAAAATTGACAATCTTGCTGGGGTATTAGCTAGCTGAGCCAGTATATCAAAGTTATACTACTTCTCAAGTCCTAAAGTTGGAGTCATCTTCAATACTTCATCAAAACGGATAGGTTGTTTTCCTTTGTCGGCTGTCGTCAGTTTGGGAAGAGTTGGCTCTATTGGAGGTGATGAAGCCGATGGAACATTGATAGCAGGAACAGGGTTTTCTTGACCTTTTGAATAGTCTCTTAGGTAAGGTTTTTCTGACCTAGTACCAGTTATGACTTCTTCTTCGAATACATGTTTGAAGGATACCATATTGCAACTCTTTGCCGAGATCTTATTTTTAGAAGGTTTCTTTTGGCAAAATGAAGAGTTTGTCCAGTAACCCAAACCAACCTGAGATTCGTTATGAGAAAGACATAGGGAAAGAGGTATAAGAGATCCCTTTCCATGATTCAAACCAGAGGCCTTCTGTAGATCATATCCCATTTTCGTTATTAGTTCACGAGACTGTGGACTATAAAGATGAAAAGCTGGTTGATATTTGGCTTCTGACTTTGATAATGTTGTCTCAGCAGGGGAAGAAGAAGAAGGATTATCTACTGCCAAGATGAAGGTGACAGTTAGGGGTAGAAGACAATGTTTACCAAATGAAATCATATGACATGATTTATTTTTAGTTGCCTTCTTAGACTTGGTAGAAGAAGATGGTGTTTCGAAGTCCGCCACTAAATCTGGATGGATCCATATAATTTTCTTTTTATCAGTAGACAGAGGAATAAGACCATCAGTTCGTGCAGGTGGAAGATTAACAATCTCCAGAGTAGTTCTCGGGATGGGGATGACACCATCCTGAACAAGTTGAGTCAAAAAATCTCCAAACTATAAAGAGACGACATTAGCCATTACCATTTTCTCGACTTATTGGAGAGTGGTTGCATCGAAATTGTCCATCTCCTGAATTTTACCTTTGAGCACATAGCATGATGGAGTTGGACGTCCAATAGATCCGTGGTAAACACAATATTTAGGATGGTCAGTCTTACCAACTTCCTCTAGCCATTTTGGTTCTGGCAGTTGAAGTTTATTACTCTTGATGAGACAATCAAAGATACTACTGATATCATCTTCATCAAAATAATATTCTTCTTTTGGACATGGTGCCCATTATGGTGGTGCTGTTGGGGTAGATGTTGGCTGATTTACATTGATAGCTAGAGCTTCTTAGCCTTTGAGATTAATAGCCAAAGTCTCCTTGATCTTGTGATTGTTCTGACAACCACTATTATTTGGTGTAGCATGTTCATCTTTGTCATGATTAGGGATTTGAATACCTAATTGCTTGAACTTGTCAGCGCTCTCTTCTGCTGCTTTGACGTTCACTATAAAGGAAGGCCAGTCCTAGAATTGTGTTGATCCCATCCACATGCTGATTATAGGCAACATGTTTGATTTACAAGTGTCTATAGTTAAAGCATGTGGAGTTCTGGAAGGCATTTTGAGTGCTTCACGACGGAATCATTCAATGAAATGTTCAGTAGTTTCATTATGTCGTTGTTTGATTTTGATGAGAGCAGACATAATCATGTCGTTGGTTCCGTCATAAAATCGTTCTAAGAACATTTGTTTGAAGCCAACGAAAGAGGTTATACAACCATCTGGTAAACTATGATACCAGTCATAGGCTGTACCAGCTAAACAGCCGACAAATACTCTAGTAAGAAGAGCATCATATGGTTAAAGTTGATCAGTTATTACTTCAAAGTGATTGAGGTATTGACTTGGAGATGTTCTGCCATCAAATAGCATAATAGTAGGGGATTTGTATTTAGGAGGAAATTGGACTTTTTTCATTCTATGGGATAGAACTGTTTGATCCCAAGTTTTTGCAGGCCATCTTTCTGTTTGAAGTCTTTAAATTGAGTACATAAAAGTTTTTCGGCCTCATTGGTATCTTTCGTTGATTGCAGATGAGTAGATTGATTTGATATGTTAGGAAGGGGTACCGCATGATAAGTACCACCTCCGACACCAGATTGACTTGTAATAGCCTATGCAGAAATGGAAGCAGTGTGAGGAGACTGTACCCCAGATCAATATTGATGGGAGCTGATATTGTTACAGGTTCCTGAGTCGGAATCAGATTTGCGACCGGTGGAACTGTATGTTCTGCCATAATCACAGCATGCACGCCTGTCATCATCTCAGCCATGTTCTTCAAACTAGCCTCCAACATAGCAATTCTCTTCTCTTGACTGCTAAAACTAGAAGTATCTTGATCTTCTGTGACAGCATAAGTAGTCACTTCTCTAGCCCTCGAAGACGAGCTAGTAGAAAGGATCCTTTCAGAACTTTTACTGTCAGCATCACTCATATAAGGAACCACCTCCAGAATAAGTGATAGGGATGTCCTTTTGACTGAAGGAATCTTAGAATCAATAAGATTTTTTTGACTGATTGTGTCTTGGTCGGAAGGAAGATTCCTTTGATCGATTATTTCTCGGCTTCTTGATCTAGTATATTGGTATACTCCTTCGCTAGATTCATGAATCCGATCAAAGTACTGTTGATTGGGATTGCGGGATGCATTAGGTCTTTGACGTTTTCTAACCTATTGCTTCGAGATGCCATGTTGATAGGAGCATAGAGTAATTCATCTTCGTCCACTAGGATTGGTTCAGAAGTCTGACTATAATTCAAACGGTCAAAGACGGACCGCTTGGCTGATTGACAGTAGTATTTGATGACAACTTCATGGTGGTGATTGCAATGATGTTCTTGCTGTGGTCCACCACTGGACGTGATGGATTTGCAACCTTCTACTTCTGTATTAAGAGTTCACGGAGGTCACTAACAGGACGAGAAGAAATTGCAGGAATGTAGTCCTTAACGATATTCGGGACATGGTTCCTGTTCTTGAGGTGTCTCTGTTTGTAAAATTTTTTTTATTAGAAACTTAGAAAAAAGAGTACAAGAGTACAATTGATTTATGGGGAAGTACAACTATAGGAATCTGATCAGAAAACGATCACTTTATCCCTTGGACGATGTGATATCGAAGACACGAGCCTCTAGAGGATGCAACGACACTTTAGCAGGAGATTATGATCCTTCTTGATGCTTTTGAGATTGATTTGAAACTCTATTTATAGAGTTCTTGAAATAACTGTTTAGCAGTTATTCTGGGTTACACGCACTTCAGGTTGTGTGCCTGCTGTTCACTTGTGCGAGCGGTTGCACCAACTGTTATGGATGCGTGGCATCATTTAATTGAGATGCACTTGGTTGTGGGCAGTTTAGGGGACACGTTCTACGAAGTTAGTGGCTTGCGCGCCATGTCACTTTGTTCAGAACAATGTTTGATCACCTTGTACGAGCTTCATCAGGTTGCACGTGGGCGCAGTGTAACAACCTGTACGAAAGGTTTCACCAACTGCTGTGGACACATAACATCATTTGATTGAGATGTGCATGGTCGTGGGCAGTGCAGTGGTCACGCTCTGCGAAGTTGGTGGCTTGTGCGCCACGTCACTCTGTTCTGAATACTGTTTGATCACCTTACGCGAGCTTTATCAGGTTGCACGTGGGTGTAATATAACAACTTATGCGAGAGGTTGCACCAACTGTTGTGGACTCGTGGCATCATTTGATTGAGATGCACATAGTCGTGGGCAGTGTAGTGGGCACGCTCTGCGAAGTTGGTGGCTTGTGCGCCACGTCACTCTGCTAAAAAGCTGATCGGGTGGCACCAACTAGCCAGGTTGAGCATGGGCGCAACTCAACTACTGGCGCCTTTGACTGGGTCTTCTGTGCTTTGTTGATTAACTCTTGCACTACACAATGACTTGCACGAACTATCTGTCAGCATTAATTACATGCTGACAAAATCTTCACGAGTGTCGCGTTGTGCAGGATTCGAATGATTTTTCTTAATCTCTGTGCTGTTAGTTGTTAGGTAATAATGATGCCGCTACAGCTTCTTGAGGAAGTACGCCACGTGGCGCTCGTGCAACCTGACTCCTGTGCCACCTGATGTTGGCGCAACCTGACGTTGCGCAACTTGATGGTCTGGCACAATATAATGATTTGGCACCACCTGATGATTGTACACTTTAATGGGCGACGCAGCTTGATATTTAGCCTCTACAAGACCCCCTTCAAAGTTTTTGAAACTTGAAAATACTTTAAAGTTTAGAAATACTTTGAATTATGCTAGTTTTGTCTGGATTGCGCCAGTCATCTTGAGCCTGATTCTTCAGCACATTTTGTGTAACTGTTTTGGGCTATAAATAGCCGTACCCTTTTGGAGTTTTTTCATTCTTGACATCATTGGGGATGGCTCGAGAAAAACCCAATCTTTTTCTCCTTTTTCCTAATATTTGAAAGCTTCGATAGACAACAATGGCACCCAAGCACTCCGCTGCTGAGAAAGGACATACTATGGCCGAGCCATCCACGCAAGCTCTGTCTTTGTCACACCAAGAGACGGCCAACCCGGCCATGGAAGGTAAGTATCTGACCATAGACAGATCATCAATCATCCACTTTAGGGTTCGGCTTGATTCTGATAACGTGCGCCCGCTCTTTTTAACGTTGGGCACACTCCATAACTTGTGCCTCCCTCTTTAGGGTTTGGGTTGCTTTCGATTTGTGTTACGTGATATTTCGAAAGTTGTGCTCCCTTTTAGACGCAACTTGACATATTGCGCAGCAAAAATGTGGCGCAACCTGAAATGTTGTGCAAGATAAGGGTCGCGCAATCCGAGTACTACGCAATACGAGTGTCGAGTAGTCTGACCACTATGCAATATGAGTGTCACGCAACATAAAGTCACGCGCTTATTAACCAAAAAAGATCATTAAGTGCTCAATTCATTCCCGACGATGAACCTATTTATGGGGGCGTTCATTTTTCGAAATGACTTTCTCTTCTTTTTCCTCGTTTCAAGCCTTTCTTTAAATGCAACCCGTTTTTTCATAGAGAATTTAAAGCGTCAGCGGGGGCTGATCTTTACTGTATATATATGGGCATGATGCCCGTCTCCATCTTCATTCACTCTTATGGCTTCCAAAGATAACATGAAGAAGTAGATGAACATCAATGTCGACGACAAAGTTTTTGAGAAGAAATCACACTCTGCGCCTATGGCGTATTTGTTGGAAGCTGAACCGTCCTTGAGGGCGGAGAACTTTCTAGACTGCTTTGGCTTGACCCCAAAAGTCTTCGCTTATTTCGGTGGTGGAACATCGTCTTTTTCCGAAGAGCGTAGCGCATTGGAATAGAGGGAAGGGTTCCTCCATTTGATGCACCGCTCGGGGATCCACAACATGGAGGATTTAAACACTGCTTTGCGTCAGACTGATGACTGAAAAAGAAGTAACGTGATATGAGAGCATCATTTTCCATAATGGCCATAATGCCTACATCTGTAGTGTCTGTCCTCTTTTTCCATTATAAAATAAAAAAAGTTTGGCTTTATTAAATCCTGGCACATTTAATTTTTGTTGTGCAAATGTTTTGATATATCATCAACTTCCGAACAACACGTAGCATTTTTTCCCAAAATGTACCCCTATGGACGTGCATAACGTTTCAACTTCAATTGCATATAAATAGTTGTGATGTAACACCCAGTTTTCTAAATGAAGGTAATTTTGAAATTTTATAATTTTAATTATTTATTAATGGTATTTAAATCATCTTATGATTTTTGGTGATTTTTAATCATTTTAAAACTATCTAATTCTATGACTTGTGATTTTGATATTTTGCTAGTGAAACCCTAGAGACTGCTTGACCTAGAGCCTAACCATGTGATTAGAATATTTTATCTGTTATTTTTGCCTAGGGGTATTTTGGTCCTTATGAATTATTTTGATTTATTTTATAATTGTTTGATTGGTGATTGCTATTTTAGACTTTTGCTAGTTGTGACTTTAGAGACTAGCCTAGAGTTTGACTTTGACTTTAGTGACTTAGTTATGTCACGCCTAGTCCCATAATACTTGGAACTAGATAGGTATCATGCCAGCTGTATACATACGGGTAAATGAAAGGCTCGTATGTATACATAATCTGTAAAATATAGAAAGCCATGCTCAAACTAAATCTCATCCACAATTATGAAGTTTTAATGATATAATCAAATAGTCAATTGTACAAACGTTGGGCGGAGACATATACACTAGCAACAAGTTTAAATGAGAAAGAAATATACAAATAACTGATTTGGTCGGGCGAAGCAAATGACGAGCAATTATCACGGAGGAAGGAAGACATGGCCTTAGCTAGAGCACCTGCAAAAATTACGAAACACACACCTGGAGAGATCACCAGGTCCTCAAAGGGACGTAACTAGATACAAGAAGAACATGCTATTATAACTTCAAATGTAAATACTATAAACTACGACACAACTGGGAACCTAACCATCTATGTGATATGCATTTTGAGGACAACGTTCTACGCAGGGGCTGTAACGGATTCACGCAAGCAAGTAATAGAGTGGCCAACAAGTAGCGCTCATCCGAGACACTATCTCCCAAATGTGTGAAAAAGAAAATATAGCCCCTATGCTAGTAGCTGTCCCCTCCCCCCCAATGATACTATACGTGCGACGTAACCACGACGCACCAACACATGTCGCTTCCACAACACTGTTTTATAATAGATAACTGTCAAGTCTTCTAACATGCATCTATTGACAGTTATTCCAACGCATGCGCACGGAGGATCAGCCAACACGCAAGTGACCTCTAAATGATACTCACAACTCTCAGACACATAACTCGTGTATCATCGTGACAAGTTAATGAGACACGCTAAACTTGATGGTAGTCCCTTAACTATAGGTTCACATGTAAGAAGAAAAAATAAATAACTGAAATAAAAGTGCAAAAAATAATAACAGAATAATAAGATGCAACAAAATGTAAGCAGTAAATATGGCAAGGTATCTTGCCTGATGTATTGCCTGGCATAGTGCGGCGTTCTGACATGCCCCCAAATAGTCCAATAGCCACGGCCGAGGTGAAGGGGTCCGAATTTGCGTGTTAATAAAAGATATGGTCAGTTATGATCAAGACTTAATAATCGATGAGAATTTACGGAGAAAGATATCTATACCACCTTAGGAGTATAATATTTTAAAACTAGGTTTTATTGGTAAATATATGTTTTAGGTAAAATACTTTAGATATAAAAAATTGCTTGATACTAATTCTAAGTTTGTTAACATATATTTTATGGATAGAAAACCATATTTTATTAGCAAAGATAATTTAGATGTATAGGGTTTTAAAAACCATATTTTTTCAAATAAAATATTGATATATAATTGTACATATATATGTGTATATTTATACAAGAAATTTCGAAAGATCATTATATCTAACGGTAACCATGACAAAATAATAAAAACAATTACTAATAATATGAGCTAGTAATAATCATTTTAGTAAAACAAAAATAATAATAAATATGATAGTAAAAATAAATTTTATATATATATATATATATATATTATATATATATTTTTTTTTAATATATATATATAATATATATATATATATATATAAATAATATATATATATATTATATATATATATATATATATATATTTCTACTAATAAACCCATATATATATATATATATATATATATATATATATATAAATATATATATATATATATATAAATATATATATATATATATATATATATATATGTATATATATCAAATATATCAATAAGTTATTTAATATTGTAATAATAAACCTATACACAAACAACTAAAACCAGCAACAAAACAACTTTAGTAATAATAATTATAATAAATATAACCTATGTATTAACAGAACCCGTACTCAATTGTAAAGGAGGGGGAAAGAAATGGCGAAAAAAAGAATTTGGGATGGAGAGAGCGGGGGCTTACCAGAGGGCGGTCGGCGTGCGACCTTCGCGGGGCGACGGCGGTGGCGCAGCCACGCGAGAAAGGAGGTGGCACGGCGGAGTCGGGCGCGCCTGGTGCGGAGGCGGCGATTGTGCGTGCACGGCGGCCGGGGTTTTGTGGCGGGGCGGCCCTGTCCGGCCCGGGGGTGCGAACTCGGAGGATGCGGAGAGGGTTCCGGAGGTTCGGCACGCGGCTCGGTGGAGGGAGCCCGGTGCCAGCAGCGGTTGATGGGTCGAAAACCCGTCGAACGGGTTTACAGGTCCGTCCACGGCGGACGCGGCGATGGCTACGTGGCTGTCCCGACGGCTACTGCGGTCGGCGACCGAGTGTGTCTCCGGAGGAGTTCGGCGGACAGGCGGCTTCGGGACAGGAGCAATTTGTGGAGGACGGCTCGGCGTGGCTCGCTGCTGCAGCGGTTCGTGCACCTAGGCCGCGCGAGGAGATCTGTGACCGTGGGGAAAAGAAGGAGGCGCAGAGGGAGCACGCTGGAGGTGGACCACTGGGAAGCGCGGTCGACAGTGGCGAGGCATGGATCCGCGGGCCGAGGTGAGGGTTTCTTCCCCCTTTCACTTTTTCGGTGTGGTGTGGTTTCTTCAGGTCGGCCGGGGTGGCCACGGGTGATGGATGAAGGTGGTGGTGCTATGGTGGCGACGGGTTCTGGGGTCTCGATTGTCTTGGCCAAAGTTTAACGGTGGTGGTTGTCGGGGTTTGGCGCTGTGATGCCGGAGGTTGGTCGGCCGTGCGGGAACTGATAGAAGTCGATGGCACGGACAGGTGGGGGTGATGGTTGTTGTGCTGGTTTGATATAATTGTAAAAGTGGAATAAGAATTTGGATGGACACCGACACGATGCATATCTGTGAATGGTCGAATTATGGAGGAGTAGCTCTCCTATATATATGAGGTGGGAATTCCCAGTTGGATAGGGAGTTGGGGGATTTAAATTCTCCTATAGATAATTCATTGTTTAATTCAAATTAAATAAAAATAATTGGATCAAATCCAATCCAATATAGTTACATACTATTTCAAAAAGCTGTTTAAAATGAAGTCAATAAAATCCTTTCAATTATAATTTATCATAATTAATTAAATTTAAACCAAAATACTATTTTAAAATACTTTTTCGAATAATAAAATATTAATATTAAATAAATTTCGAGAATAGAATTATATATATAAATTTATGTCTCGTATAAAATGAACATTTGCATAAATCCTCGTTTTCAAAATTACTATTTATATAACCTTTCATGATGTTAAATAAAGAATTGAAATTTCCAATATGACACATTTTATAACTTACGAAATCAAAATTAAATATTATTTATTATTGAAAAAAAACCATGCTCCTAAAATAAAAATGTTTTTACAAAAATATGTACCTCGCACATATTCGTACTCGACGAGCCATATGAAAATATGAACTCATACGCGACGTAAAATACCACTATGCGACGTACAATACAAAGCAAAAGTTAAAACCAAATTTATTTAAAATAAATTTTATAGTAGAAATTTAGGGGGTTTACATCCTACCCAACTTACAACAATTTCGTCCTCGAAATTTAGGAATAGGTAGGGTTGAGAAGATAGGGGAGATAAGATCAGTTTATTGAACGAGGCAAATAATGACGTTCAACACAAGCATGCAATTTGTAAGTCATGTTCCCGTTATTTACGAAAAAATACCTCACGGCTACAAAACTAAATGAGGATTGCTAGTTAACACAATGAAATAAGGAAGAATTAAGGGTTAAAGTATAATCATGATACGACATAGAATAAGGAGACAATAGGGCGACTAGATTAAGGACAATCAATTTAGAGAATATAATCGTCTAGGTTTAGGTTTGAATCCTTCTCAAGTTCAAAGAAGGTCTCAAAAATGATACTAGGGTCGAGGGAAAAAGGACGAGCAACTCGATCGAGACGGGATATAGTTACATTGGTTGGTCAGTGGCTAACTCTCATCGTATATATACAAATATCATGGTCATAGGAAATAGTTTGTCTTACCTATCAAGTACAAGCCTTGTCTAGAATAGGTAAAAGACGAAACCAGCAAGAGTTCAAGGAATATGTTTCAAATACCAATATGGATTTCAACGGCGATTGAATACTTCAAGTAGAATTGCCAAGGCAGTCACGGAAGAGACTCTAGGGCAAGTTTAACTATGTCTCCATCCACGTAGTATGATATATGAAAAGCGAACCAAAGTGTAATAGGTTGATCTGACCAACATGCACTGGTTCTGATTAGACAATATGTTAGTGGGAGCGACCCACTAAAATATGTCATGATCAAGCTTGATAAGAAATAAGCTTGCAAAATTTTATGCAAAGTAGCATTATAAGATAGTCAAAGTATAAGTAAGGGACCATGATAAGGGAATTAAATAGTCCAAGGTTCTTTAAGAGTCAAGTCCTGCTCGAAGTTTGGGCCTAAGCAGTTGTTCAGGTTTTCTTCATTTATGGCTTGGTTGCCTAGATAAGTTAAGGATTCTAATTTTCTAGACAAAGTGAACTCATCAATATGATTCATAAGGACAAGGAAATTGCTAGGCCGCGAAGTATTCTATCCAACTTACAAGAGTTAAACTAGTAGTGTGATGGGACCATGGGTCAAGCAACCAAGATAAAATACAAGGTTAAGCATTTGAGAAATTAAGTAGAACACCATCACATATTACGTCAAAAGATTTAGTCAAGGTTGGATCTTTAATTAAAGTCAGAAAGTATTTGGTGTCATGGTAGAGGTTATAGTTTAGTCATTTTGACCATAAAGTCATGTCAAGAAAATAGAGTACAAAGAGACGTATTTTGGTGGGACATGATATGTCTACATGAAGGTGGGCTCGACTAGGTCTTACATATGAAGTTTGTTGGAAGGAAAAATCTAATGTTGTGCTCCAAATATCAAAGTCACGGTAAGGGATGCCAAAATATCTAAATAGAAAGTGGAAGTTCATGAGGTGATAATTAATGCACAAAAATTAAGGAGATCTAGTTAAAGCATGCAATAAAATTAATTAAAAATCCAATAACATAATTTAGGAATATAGTAGAGAGAAGATAGTCTCCTAAATGAATACAGTTAAGGAACAATTAAATCTTTATTCAAATATTACAAACAGTTAGAAGGTCACAATAAAAGATCTAGATTGAGGGGGTCGAGTAAGTCAAGCTTGAGATACAGTATAGTTTGGTAGATGACTAGCAACACTTATGTATATACTACTATCATGGTCATGAGTGACATGGCATTTAGTGTGGAATACTTCTAACTCTTTAGGGTAATCTTGGTGGCCTCATATTAAAATTGAAAACTCAAGTTTCCTCCAAAAGTTCCTTAATAAATTCTCAAAATGAACTACCATAATTTGTATTCACTCCAAACCGTTAAATTTAACCACGACAATAATCTAATCCCTTTCATAAATCTCAAGGTAAAATTTTATCACGTTACTACTAATTTTTCCAAAATTTAACCTTTCCACTCCAACTTTTAAACTCAAGAGTTCATAATCATAAATCCAAATTTTTGATATCACTTCATAACCTTAAGACTCCAAAATTTTCTCAAATAACCCTCAAGGTAAAACTTTAGCATATCACGGGCAATCAAAATTTACATCTCAATATTTTAACACACTCATCAACCATAACTTCTATTTCTAAGTCATTCAAACATAATCACAACTTTTAAACCCAGAATTCCATTTAGATTTGAAAAACATCAATCAAAGGACACGATTTCAAATTTGAAACTTTTTCTCAAAAATTGTTTTCATATCTTCCAAATATTTTAAACCAAAATTTTAATATCATTACTCCCACTTAAACTTTAAAATTTAATAAACATATAAATTGCAACCTGTACGACTCGATTTAAATTGTTCATACTGCCACTTTTACAATCTTAAGATCATTTCCAACCAAATTTATATTCGCTTAAAAATGTATAACTATAACTCAATAGATCATAAATATCAAACTCAAAAATCCAATCAATTTCTTAAAATAATGGTATATAAATTCTAGCTATTTTCCTGCAGTATTATATATCATGAATCAATCCTTTGGTGATTATTACTTAGAAATCTCATGATTAAAACTTTTTTCGGTAATATCTCAACTTACAAACCACTAATCATTAAATCACACTTTTAGTAATGCCTTTATAACTTAGTTAAGGTCTCCGTGTATTCTAATTGCCAATGTAATCCTCCTAGCCATATGGTTGACATATGAGCATATACTAGTGTGTCATTTTCCTATCAAGTGTGAAAATAAGGATTACGGTAGAAAGAGCTCAAGCAAGATGTAGATCAATGAAGTTGAACAAGTGATTCAAAAATTTTAGTCAAAAAAGAGGGTCAAGCAGGTGGATGAGATCCTATACTCTAATCCTATATTGCAGGCCCGTTCGGCACATAGAGTCATGTAACCGAAATGGCAAACTAGACCAGCATGGGCCACCATAAAAATATGTCACGCCCCAGTCCCAAAATACTTGGAACTAGATACGTATCATGCCAGCTGTATACATACGAGTAAATGAAAGGCTCGTACGTATACATAAGCTGTAAAATGTAGAAAGCCATGCTCAAACTAAATCTCATCAACAATTATGAAGTTTTAATGATATAATCAAATAGTCATTTGTACAAAAGTTGGGCGGAGACATATCAACTACCAACAAGTTTAAATAAGAAAGAAGTATACAAATAACTGATTTGGTCGGGCAAAGCAAATGACGAGCAATTATCACGGAGGAAGGAAGACATGGCCTTAGCTAAAGCACCTGCAAAAATTATGAAACACACACTTGGAGAGATCACCAGGTCCTCAGAGGGACGTAACAAGATACAAGAAGAACATGCCATTATAACTGCAAATATAAATACTGTAAACTATGACACAACTGGGTACCTAACCATCTATGTGATATGCATTTTGAGGACAACGTTTTACGCAGGGGCTGTAACGGATTCACGCAAGCAAGTAATAGAGTGGCCAACAAGTAGCACTCATCCGAGACACTATCGACCGGGTAACACGTAGCACTCATTTGAGACACTATCTCCCAAATGTATAAAAAAGTAAATGTAGCCCCTACGCTAGTAGCTGTGCCCTCTCCCCAATAATACTATACGTGCGACATAACCACGACGCACCAATACATGTTGCTTCCACAACACTGTTTTATTATAGATAACTGTCAAGTCTTCTAACATGCATCTATTGACAGTTATTCCTACGCATGCCAACGGGGGATCAGCCAATACGCAAGTGACCTCTAAATGATACTCACAACTCTCACACACAACTCGTGTATCATCGTGACAATTAATGAGACACACTAAACTTGATAGTAGTCCCTTAACTCTAGGTTCACATGCAAGAAGAAAAAATAAATAACTAAAATAAAAGTGCAAAAAATAATAACAGAATAATAAGATGCAACTAAATGTAAGCAGTAAATATGGCAAGGTATCTTGCCTAATGTATCGCCTGGCATAGTGCGATGTTCTAACATGCCTCCAAATAATCCAATAGCCACGGCCGAGATGAAGGGGTCCCAATTTGCGTGTTAATAAAAGATATGGTCAGTTACGATCAAGACTTAACAATCGATGAGAATTTACAAAGAAAGATAAATATACCACCTTAGAAATATAATATTTTAAAACTAGGTTTTATTGGTAAATATATGTTTTAGGTAAAATATTTTAGATATCAAAAATTGCTTTATACTAATTCTAAGTTTGTCAACATATATTTTATGGATAGAAAACCATATTTTATTAGCAAAGATAATTTAGATGTATAGGGTTTTAAAAACCATATTTTTTTCAAATATAATATTGATATATAATTGTACATATATATATATATATATATATATATATATATATATATATATATATATATATATATATATATATATATATATATATGTATATTTATACAAGGAATTTCGAAAGATCATTATATCTAACGGTAACCATGATAAAATAATAAAAACAATTACTAATAATATGAGCTAGTAATAATCATTTTAGTAAAATAAAAATAATAATAAATATGATAGTAAAAATAATTTATATATATATATATAGATATATAATTTAAATATATATATATATATAAATTATATATATATATATATATATTTCTACTTCTAGCAAATATATCGATAAGTCATTTAATATTGTAATAATAAACCTATACACAAACAACTAAAACCAGCAACAAAACAACTTTAGTAATAATAATTATAATAAATGTAACCTATGTATTCACAGAACCCGTAATCAATTGTAAAGGAGGGGGAAAGAAATGGCAAAAAAAAGAATTTGGGATGGAGAGAGAGCGGGGGCTTACCAGAGGGCGGTCGGCGTATGACCTTCGTAGGGCGACGGCGGTGGCGCAGCCACGCGAGGAAGGAGGCGGCGTGGCGGATTCGGGCACGCCTGGCACGGAGGCGGCGGCCGTGCGGGCACGACGACCAGGGTTTTATGGTGGGGCGGCCCTGTCTGGCCCGGGGGTGCGGACTCGGAGGATGCGGAGAGGGTTCCGGAGGTCCGGCGCACGGCTCGACGGAGGAAGCCCGATGCCGGCAGTGGTTGATGGGTCGAAAACCCGCCGAACAGGTTGGCAGGTCCGCCCACGGCGGAAGCGACGAATGCTACGTGGCGGTCCCGACGGCTACTGCGTGCGGCCGCCGAGTGTGTCTCCGGAGGAGGTCGGCGGACAAGCGGCTTGGGGGCAGGAGCGATTTACGGAGGACGGCTCGACGTGGCTCGCGGCTGTGGCGGTTCGTGCGCCTAGGCCGCACGAGGAGATCTGTGACCGTGGGGAAAAGAAGGAGGCGCAGAGGGAGCACACTAGAGGCGGGCCACTGGGAAGCGCGGTTGGCGGTGGCGAGGCGTGGATCCACGGGCCGAGGTGAGGGTTTCTTCCCCTTTTCGCTTTTTCGGTGTGGTGTGGTTTCATCGGGTCGGCCGGGGTAGCCACGGGTGATGGATGAAGGTGGTGGTGCAATGGTGGCGATGGGTTCTGGGGTCTCAATTGGCTTGGCCGAAGTTCAACGGTGGTGGTTGTCGGGGGTTGGCGCTGTGATGCCGAAGGTTGGTCGACCGTGTGGGAATCTGATAGAAGTCGATGGCACGGACAGGTAGAGGTGATGGTTGCTGTGCGGGTTTAATGTAATTATAAAAGTTCAATAAGAATTTGGATGGACACCGACACGATGCACATCTGTGAATGGTAGAATTATGGAGGAGTACCTCTCCTATATATAGGAGGTAGAAATTCCCAGTTGGATAGGGAGTTGGGGGATTTAAATTCGCCTATAGATAGTTCATAGTTTAATTCAAATTAAATAAAAATAATTGGATCAAATCCAATCCAATATCGCTACATACTATTTCGAAAATCTATTTAAAATAAAGTCAATAAAATCCTTTCAATTATAATTTATCATAATTAATTAAATTTAAACCAAAACACTATTTTAAAATACTTTTTCGAATAATAAAATATTAATATTAAATAAATTTTGAAAATAGAATTATATATATAAATTTATGTCTCGTATAAAATGAACATTTAAATAAAACCTCATTTTCAAAATCACTATTTATATAACCTTTCATGATGTAAAATAAAGAATTAAAAATTTCCAATATGACATATTTTACAACTTACGAAATCAAAATTAAAGATTATTTAAAAAAAACCATGCTCCTAAAATAAAAATATTTTTACAAAAATATGTACCTCGCACATATTCGTACTCGATGAGCCATCCGAAAATATGAACTCATACGCGACGTAAAATACGACTATGCGATGTACAATACAGAGCAAAAATTAAAACCAAATTTATTTAAAATAAATTTTATAGTAGAAATTTATGGGGTTTACAAGTTAGCATGGTGTGGGACCCTAATGTGACTTATGTTAGTCTTAGTTGACTTGAGTGTGGCTAGGGTTCATGAGAGGATTGGAAGAGTTATGTATTATGGACTTATAGCTAAGGGGTTGTGCTATCTAGCTTATGAACTTAGGTTCAAGCCCATTTACATGAAACCCTAACCCTAATCTCCTACCTGGTCGGCTACCACAGCCCATTTCTAACATAATTTCAGCCTATATAATGTCTCCTCATAACCACTTGCCTCTTTTAGAAACTTCCCTTTAGGAAACCCTAATTGATTTCATCTTTCATCATTTCTCCACCAAATTGATCCAATCTTTTGTATTGGAATCCAAATCTGGAGTAGACGGAGAAGGAGGCTAGCTTGCAAGAAGGAGAGCTCTTTGGGACATAGTTTGAGGAAGAAGACTTCACTATTTGGGGTTTTTTCTTAGAGATTGGATCACTATAAGTAATCCCTACAAATCACCCTAAATTTCTGATTTTATTCTAAAGATGCATCCATCTAGTTGTCCCCTAGCTATAGGAAAAGTTTGGTAGAATTTTGCGTTGGTTTGGTGTCCGTATCGGACACGTATCAATGTGTATGAGTAGGTATTTGATGAAATGCCCAAGAGAGGTTTTATTGTTGTTTTTCTAAAACTATTTAAACAAATTTATAGATCTATATGTATACTTTGATTTTCCTGAAGGATTATATATGTTTTCGTGTCTGTGTCGTGTCTACGAGCAACTGGATACACTACACAGATGCCCGCTCGGATGCCCTGCTACCCAAGCCTCATTTCTTCCTATGTAGGCTACGTGGACACGTGCCAGTTGGCACAAAGGTGGGGGCCATCACTGACAGACCCCCC
The DNA here is from genome assembly GCA_029216955.1 of Iris pallida. Classification (NCBI taxonomy): domain Eukaryota; kingdom Viridiplantae; phylum Streptophyta; class Magnoliopsida; order Asparagales; family Iridaceae; genus Iris; species Iris pallida. The sequence continues at coordinate 9,667,146 of JANAVB010024994.1, forward strand.
TCAAGTTTCATGACACCTCGTGTCGTGTCGGACACACACTCACACGTGCACTGGTATTGCACTACACTATTACGCACGAAAATCCCCCACTGACACGAACTTCGTGTCACACTGGGACATGTCGTGGATACAGTGCAGACACATGTACACGAACCTTGACACCTGGGCTACCTATTGGACACGTGCATGTGACTCAATGGGGAGTGTGTCATGTCCTATAGGGCTCGACACCTCAGCACGAGCCTGTGCACGAACACGTTCTGATACCATGTTCTTCTTGTATTTAGACACTTTGTGTCAACCATGTGGACATGAAAACCTTTCCCTCTGACTCGTATGCATTTGTGTGACACCTGTGCATACACTGATTTTATGTTTAATTGAATTTCATTTCGAATTTGGGTTTTCCTTGTTTGGACTGATATGAGATCGGGTAAATATCTGAAACCTGGGTTTATATGATTCAAAATGTATGATTCAATGTTAAAATCGGATGTTATCATGACTGGTAGATATTGATTCATGTTTAGGTTGTATGTTTGGTTTCATTCTTTGTAGTAGTGTTGATTTCGAAGAACTGACATTCTCTAATACTTGAAAACCGAATAGGGGATAATGACTTGGGTTATGCATATATAAATATGTGTTGAATTGAATGAGAGTAACATGACATTTTCCTGAGGTAACCCTATCACTGCTGTACACACTAAAAACCTGGGAATACACACAGACACACACACACACACACACACATATTTCATTGCTTGACTAAAATCTGAGAATATACACACACACACACACACACACACACATTTTACTGCTTGACTGAAACCTAGGGACACCACATTTTGTAACTGACACACACACACACATTTTGTCACCTCACTATCACTCTCATTTCACACACACACAGTTGGCATAGACACACACCCTGTCACACTGTGCACTGATACACACACATATCCTGTCACTCTCAACTGTACACATACCCTTGTTACATATAACCTAAACCCCCATTGACACTATACACCATCTCACCTCTCTATCTCTCTAATATATATACATGTAATATATATGTTGATATAATGTATGTATGTAGGTAAGTTGGTATGTATATGTATATATATATAGCTTCCTATAGATATATTGTATGAATATATGCTAAATTGATTATAGGCATATAGCCTATACATGATAGCCTATATTAATTTCCTATGTGTATGCCTATATAAATATATATATATATATATATATATATATATATATATATATATATATATATATATATATATATATATAATGTGTGTTGATGACTTGTGTAGCTTTGAGATTATGTATGATTGCTAGCCTAGGCTTGGTTAGGCTTAGTGAGACTTGAATAGACTAGAATTGACCTAGTTGACCTAGTTCGACTAATGAAGTTGACTAGAATTGACTAGAGTTGACCAAGAGTTGACTTTAGTCTAGAATGACCTAGAATTCATATAGAATGTATTGTAAAGTTTAATATTACCATTTTAGACATATTATGACCTGTGTTGCTCTAAATAGGATTCATCTACTCTGCCTAGACTTATATACTCATCGGATACTCAGGATACCAGGCGAGTACATTCTCTGACCGTTTCAAACTTGATAGAATTTATATTTATGTTCTAGATTACTTTACTTGATGATGTCATATTGTTAACTCGGATTGGTACTATATGGATCCCTTCATGAGATGTTATCTCCCTCGGGAGCATCGGGTTACGTTATGTTATGTGCGTTTCGCTTTCATCATGTACTCCGGTGCTTTCACCATTCATGTGCACTCTTGTGATCCATCTACTCTCATGTTCACGGAGCCCCCATGTATACATTCATGTGCACCCATTTATGGGCCTTCATGTGAATATCATGTGTAATAACATAACTTGTCTGGATCCTTATGTATTGATTGGGGTACGGAAGAGTATAAATGGTCATGCGAACAATTCTAAAGTAGTGTAATCATGTGCAAACTCTTAGAATAATCATGTGCAAATTTAAGCCGTTCATATGTCTATCTTGTACTCTACATCACTAGCCACTGTTAGCTCTTTACTTATAGCAGGTATTTATTTACAGTCATCTCTTTTACTTAATATATTCTTCAGCGTTTTATGTATCTTACTCTATAGCATATTTACATATCTTGTCATACTATGAACTACGTAAGATGTATTGTGCTCGTTCATGTCCTGACTGGACCTGTTAAAATATTACAAATGACATTGAGAAGTTCTGTCCTACATACTATAGAGCAGGCCTAGATGACACCTGTGAGCTGGACTCCCAGGAGGACCCAGCCCTTGTAGAGGACATTACCCTAGTAGTCTAGGCTTGTTAGCTAGACTAGTTATCTAACTTATTGTCTTGTCTTATTTTGGATACATTATGTACTTATTTGGGGATTTTGTTATTCTAGATGTTGTGGAGATGCTATCTTAGACTCTTAGACTTTTTCTCTTATTATATTTCATTTGGCAACTTTTATATCTATCTATCTTATTGTACTTTCTATCTTAGCTGTGATTGAGTTGTACACTTCTATATTGTCCTCCATTCGGAGCGTATACATTATACAGGTACCTTATAATTGTTAGATGTATGTGACATAGGATAACGTTCTACCGCCAATACTGCGGCGTAGGCTGGACGTACCCACTTCTCGTGCCCCTACACTGGGTGCGGGTCGTGACATGCGAGAAGAAAAGAACATTTATTGTATTCTCTTCTTCTTTCTGATGTTTATAGGGGACCAACTGACAAAAATTCTGAGAATCGGTATCTGTGATTTTGGATGCTATAAAGTTAAACCACTTTGACACGCACATGAGAGAGCTCAGAACTCTTCATGATTAAAAGGGCTTCCTCGAGATGGTAGGAAGGGCCTTTATACATGAGAGCTAGACAGTGGAGACACATAATTAGAAATCATATCAGAAGGGTGATCTCATTCCTACTTCTCACGAAGGGTTGTCTTTTCTCCACCAGTTGTATTGACAGCAACTTTTCTTCGAGCTGCTGCACTCTGTGGTTCTTCTCTCATCTTTCTGAAAGAGAAGACCAGAGTTGATTTCGTTGTCTTTTTTGCTGCTTCAGGTGGAGTCGACAAGGAACTGGCACCAACAAGAAGGTCCAAAGATATAATAGACCTTTATTTGTTAAATTTAGAACAAAAATCCGAGATGTAATAGATTTCCATTAAGATGTATTTATGTTTTTAAAGAAGAAATAAAGAATAATTTTTCTCTTCTTTATGATTTGATTTGATGTGATGATATAGAAAATAGAATCCAGAGGTAATGTGGACATGAACTCATTTTTTTATTAATGATCTTCAAGTCTGATGGGACATAAAGACAGGAAAGAAGATGATATCTGTGATAATACGGATTTATTATAAAGAAAAGATATCAAGACAAAATTGTTGATTCAGATAGGCTCCACTAGGGATTTTGATTATATATTATCTTGTGGCTTTATTTACGAAAAAGTAAATAAACGATAATAAATGTAGGTCCATTCACGAAATGAATAGAGATGAAAAGACTGACGAATAAGCATATTTTTTCGAGGAAAGGTCGCTTCGGTTACCGAGACAGAATGTTTTGGCTTTTCTGTCTATAAATAGTGTGAAACTTTTCTGAGAGCATTATTCACCCCTTTTCTCTCATTTGTAAATGTCTTCAGAAGGTATGCCTAAGAAGACGAAATTCATCTCGAAGATCGAAGCTGCCCTCGGCACTCCTTCCAACGAGCCTCTGCCGCCTATTCAGCCAGAAGTCGGAGAAAGCTCGGCTGTCCCTGGACAGAACCATGATATTCTTGCCAAACTGGTGGAGCCTGGGATTACTGCCAATGAAGAAGCTTTGAGGAAAGATGTATGTGAATTGTTGGTGTCGTCTAACAATAATGTATTCGAGCTCTTTGCAAAATTTGTTTTCGATCAGGAGGGCTCTGGTCCTCGTTAATTTTATGTATTTTCTTCCGTCTCAATTATGAAAGAAAAGGAATTTTACTTACATTCTGAGTCTCTATATTGATATCTCTTTGTCTTTAAACATACTATTTCTTGAGAAACTTGCCATTGATAGGCATCGTGGCGACTCGACCGTCCATACTAGTCAATTGATAAGCTTCGTTGGAGAAAACTTTGCTTACAATATAGGGTCCTTCCCACTTTGCTTCGAATTTACCTTTGCTCATGTGCGTCATAGTCATAGGACTTCTGAAGATTAGAACTAGTTCTCCTTTCTGAAATGTTCGGACTTTGACATTACGGTTGAAGGCTTTTGATAGACGAGCTTGGTATAACTTAATATGTTGTTGAGCTAGGAGCCGTTTCTCGTCAAGTGCTTCAAGCTCCTGAAGTCTCAGACGATCATTGTTTTCGGTTGTGAGTTCATTGGCAATGGCAATCCTTAGGGAAGGGATCTAGGTTTCTAATGGTAAGACGGCCTCACATCCATATACCAAAGAGAAAGGTGTGCAGCCTATAGGAGTACGTATAGTAGTACGGTAAGCCCATAGACATTCTCTAAGCTTTTGTCACGACCCGCACCCGCTTTCAGATATAAGACGTATCCAAGCCCAGCCTACGCTGCAGTGTCGGCGGTAGAACGCTGTCTAATAAACACAAGTCATGGAAGTCTATTTCTCATCCACAAAATAATAAAGTATCAACTGAGATCAATGAATGTCAATAAAACTGAACAATAGACAACATAGACTGAATGTTTCCAAAATCAAGTCACGTCTGATGGACACAAATCTACTACCATTAGACGTAAATAGAGAAATACATGAAATAAACCAATTGAGTACAAACTGCTAATCAAGACAACCTCAGCTGCAAGGCACTATGGTCTGATGCTGACTCAAACCCTCTCGTCTGCTCCTGACTCAACCTCGACTAAACTTGAAGAGATCATCAGGTCCTCAGATGACTAGTAAGATACATAAAAACATGCCTATCTAACAGGTGTATCATTCATAAGAAATAAGCAAAAAAGATAGAACATGATAAGTGGCTATGAACACGGACACTAGAATACTACCCATAAATGAACTGACGGATGAACAATGAATACAAGATTAATGAAAAACTAAACCCTCATCCCGAGTGTGGACTCGCGGGTTTGAACTAATCACTAACCCTCGTCCCAAGTGTGGACTCTCTGGTTAGTTCAACGCAAACACCCTTATCCCGATTGTGGGCTCTCTGGTGCCAATAAATACGAAAAACACCCTCGTCCCAAGCGTGGACTCTCTGGTACAATTGGTCAACCCTCGTCCCGAGTGTGGAGCTCTGGTTGAGAAAACGATAACAAAAATTTAGCAGCTCAACTACACGTACTCGTTCTATGACACGACTCAAGCAGGGTACTGGTGAGAACAATATGAACACGGCTATATATCAATGAAACAACTCAACAGTATATAATATGAAGAGCACATGTCCATAAACAAAAATTGGATAATGAAAGGAAATGCATGTAAATAAAACTGTAGAGGGAGACAAGGTATACTTGCCTGTGGTCCTGAGCTGCTGTATGGGTCAAGTGCTAAATCAAGTCTCCAACCTATATTGTGAATTACCATGTCAATATGTGCTTCAAAAAAATAGAGTTGCCTATCTACTGGTTCTTTTGAGCCTTGAGTCTTAACCATGTTTGATTTCTCTAACTAGATAGGTTGGCTTGGTTGATATCTCTTATTTGTATGACAACTTATACTTATATATTTTCATATAGGGTTAATTCTTCTTTCTTTAACCTTTCCATACTTAACTGAACCTATTTCTTGTTATACCCATGGTATTCTACCTACAGCTACCGCCCTGTATTCATGTGTTACATGGCCACTCTCCCCCTTCATATGTGTATAATGCTAAATACAATATATTCTCTATTTTATTCCCACTGCTCTCAATAGGGTGTACTCGGCCTAGCCTATCCTATTATGTGGCAGGATCATACTCATATACCCTCTAGTTATAGCTTTGCACATGGACATAAGAGTTTCCTCGACCCCCACACCTGTGGTTGATGCTTCTTAATTATTCTTACTGTACATCAGTTTTGGCACAACCTTCCCATCTTTATAGCCTTAACGAAATCTAGGTAGAGTATAACAACTGCAGCGGTAGTAGTAGCAATACATATTGCTGAGCTTCTCTAAGGTGCCAGATTATGGTCCTGGTTTGAGGTGATGTGGTTTTAGTATCATCAACGTTTAGAGAAAGGGTACCTCATTTCCTAAGGGTTATTTTGTAATGTCCATATCTCGTATTACGTATTTGGAATACGTGTACGTATTTTGACCCGTATTGCATGTCTTTCTGCTTGATTTATTTTGGCATTTCATTGATGGGTTTATCTTTGTTCGGTTTGGCTTATTGGCTTGGTTCGATTTTGTTGGAGAACCAAACCACTTCCACCTACCACCACCCTCTTCATTAAATATCCCACCAAATATTTCTCTCTCCATATTAACTTTCTTCTTCTCCACCATTACTTCTCCACCAACCTGAGAGTGGAGAGCTTAGGCAAGTGCATCTTGCTTCATGGAGGAAGTCTATTTTTATTGTTCCATTGTCTTCCTCATGTGTTTCTAACCCACTTTAGTACTTAACACTTTTCATTTCTGTGGTTAATTTCTTGTAGATCTAGTTTTGTGGTATTTTTGGTTCTCACGAGTTTTGATCTAACAAAACCTGCATATTTTTGCTATTTGATGGTTCCATGATGTAGAGAATTTTATTATGCCCCAATTTGACTTATGGAAGTTCGAATTTTGACTCTGGATGGCGAATTTATGGAGCTTGGAAGCATGGCTTCATGGTGTTCTTCTTCTCCGAATGTGGAGAAAAAGAACAGTCCTCTGGCCGCATGGCCATTTAATTGAATTAATAATTTCTTGGCCGCATATGCATTAGTATTTATATGCATTAATATTTAATGCATTTGCAATTGCTTGCAACTGCCAAAGTTGGTCGCGTACAAATGCCAAGTGAGCCGTATGTAAGCATGCATGTTATATTAATTACATTATTTAATGCATTAAAGAAAACGTACAGTAGATCCATGTATTATTTAATGCATTACTTAATACATTATTCAATACATAGTTCCATGCATTACTTAATGCATTATATCTAATGCATTATTTAATGAATTGTTAGCATATATATAGTATACTGAGCCGCATGGCCACTTAAGAATTCTTAGCCGCATATGGCTTAGGCCATGAATCATTTAATGCATACAAACTTCAGTTGCATTGCTTATATATATTAATAAGCAACTGCATGCATTAAGCTTTGCATGTTTGTTTAGCATTTGCATTTTGTTTTTTTATGCATTAGCTTTGCTTTTAGCTTTGTATGCTACTATTCAAGGCCGCATGGCCTGTGCAAGTGTTAGCTTTGCATGCTAATACTTTTGGCCGCATGGTTGCTAGCATGGAAATAGGTTGGCCGTATGGGAAATTTCTTGGCCGCATAGGCCATTTGACTTTTGCTTATTTTAAAATGCAATAGTTGCATGCAGCCTTTTGCTTGCATTTGCAAGCTGACTTATAAAGTTGGCCGCATGGAAATTTCTTGGTCGCATATGGCCAAGTAATTAGTGCTTAAAGTAATTAGTGCATGGAAGAATTGTTGGCCACATGAGCCATTAACAATTGCTAGCCGTATAGGCCTTTAAATAATTGTCAAGCCATTAATATTTTGTATGGCCATTTATTTTATGGCCGCATATGCATTTGTGTATGACCAAGTTGCCTTGGCCATTAAAATAATTGTCTGGCCGCATGGCCAATGCCATGTTGGCCGCATATGGCCATTTTACTTTCCATATAGGCTCAATACTTTATTTGTTTTAGTGCATACAATTATTTAATTCTTGTACAGTGGCCACATTATTAATTGTTGGCCGCATGGCCCTACTTGCCTGCAACTTGCCTGAGCCGTATATGGCCAAGTGACTTGCTGGCCGCATGTAATAAATTTTTTCTGAGCCGCATGAGTTCCCGATGGCCCTTGCTCCTGCTAATATTTAATTACCACTTGTATGCTTGTGCCACATTAATTGTTCCATGACTTGATGGTGACCCGTTGTGGTGCACTTTTGATAAATAACATGACTTGATAGTGACCCGTCGTGGTGCACTCCTGACAAGATAACTTGACCTGATAACTTGACATGTTATACATGACATGATAGTGGCCCGCCGTTGTGCACTCTTGACAAGTAAACCTGACATGATAATTCTCGAAATGCTGTTGTGACGGCTAACATGACACGACAAGATTGAATGGCCTGGACACCGTGGACGTTTGTGCTTGTACAAATGAACCAGTATTGTCTTGCATCATGTCTAGGACAGGGATACCTGAGTACCACGGTCAGGGGTACCTACTATAAATGGCTAAGGCTATTAACTAGAATAATCTAGTAGTCATGAAGAGATTTCCCCAGCTACAGGCAATCCCGTTATCTGGGCGCCCCACTTGGGATCTGTAGCCTGCCGACGAGTAGGGGCACAATTCCTGCACACTGTCATGTGTTGTACCCTTATTGTACTAATATTGGACCTGGATAACCCGGATGGTCTGCAGGGCTTGTGGCTGTGGAATAATCTCACTGCATCTTGCTAGTAACTAGGCTTGTGATAATCCTAGTTAGTTAAAGTATCAAGCCTTACTTATTGTTTGACCATGATTGTTGGATGAAGTTCAATCAGTCTAGTCTTGCCTTGATCCTATATAAGATTGTTACATGTCCTGATTTCTTATGATCTTGCCGATAAATGGTGGAAGAACCAAGTTCTGTTCAGACGAAGGGTTACAACCCCGGTCCTTGTTTAGTTTACGGGTTGTAACCTGGTTATCTGAATAGTCCCATGGTTATCTCATCGTATATCACCTGTCATGCTTTTCCTTAATTATTTTCTTTTATTATGTAATTATATTCTTGTGCTAATTGCTGGTTTTAGTTCCTAAGTGAAGCCTCCTTTGTGGTACTTGCTCTTTCTGGGGTCTGACCCAGCTAGTTTTGTATGGCCAGATTTTGGAGCAGCTCTAGAGGATCTACCGGTGTTCCAGCCAGATGGTGACCACTAGAAAGAATCCTGGCAATGAGTGGATTGATTTTGGCTCTCCCACTCTATTGTAAAATTATTCTTTTGAGGCGTTTAGCCGTCGAGCAAGTGTTAGCTCGTATACATTTTACTTACTGTCTGCCTACGGGCTGTAACATGATTAGCAACCTAGGGTTGATCATATATGACTAAAACTCTTGCTAGTCCTCTCATTTTGTAACGACTAGCTTCATGATCGGCTGAATATGTAATGTTTGGGACGCCTTACTATTGTATATTTGGTGATCTTACATCTTGTGACATTTACTTGCTTGCTTGTGATTGAGACACTAGACTTGTTCATGACCATAAGAGACTGATGGATTGTAGTTAAACCCTCATATATCTAGACAGCCGTGACCGTATGGTGAGATGGATTCAATTTTATTATACATAGCTGGCTATGTCTGCCCCCGCTCTCTAGTATTCTGGTTTTGGGGCGTGATATGCTTTAAGTGGTGGCCTATGCAGGTCTTGTAAATCAAGATATGTGAGGGTTTACCAAATAGATGTCTCAATCAGTACTCGTCCTTGATCTCTGTTCGTGTTCTCTGAATCCCTAAAAATCCTTGTCCTGATTACATGCTTGTAATTATTGATCTGTCCTGGTCCTTACTTATTATTCCCTATATCGTCTTCTACAGCGATATTGTTCCTGGTCCTACCGATCAGCAAGATGAAGCGTCTCCCATGGACCAGCAGCAACCAGAAGATCATGTCCAGTACTCAGGAGCAACCTTCCGAGTTATGCCCTGGAGATCCAGAACCCCCGGTACAGCCAGCCAGCCCGCAGGACAGGAAGATGGAGCCTTGGTGGGACTTATTAGGGAGTTGCTTGCATCGCAGGATCGTCGAGGAGATTTCTTGCATCAGGCGGTGGCAGATGCTCTGGGCAGAGGTGGACATCATGGGAACAGTGCAGCGAACAGTTTCAAGTGCCTGAACCCTCCAATCTTCGATGGCAGCGAAGATGCTATCGCTGCTGATGCGTGGCTTCAGGACACAGAGGTGATATTGGAGGCAGCGAAGACCCCAGAAGATGAGAAGGTGGCCGTAGTGCGCTTGTAGTTACTAGATCTTGCCCGCAGCTGGTGGACGATACAGGCCGTAGGATTAGAGGCGCCTATTGCTTGGACTTATTTCGTGAGAGATTCCAGACTAAGTATTTTGAGGCTGTAGCTCGGTACGATCTACAGACCAAGTTCACCAATTTGAAGCAGATGGGCAGGACGGTCGATGGGTATGCAGCCGAGTTTTCCAGGCTTAGTCGGTTTGCTCCTACCTTGGTGGCGATCGAGTTCGATAGAGCCCAGCAGTTTCAGCAGGGACTCCACCTGGAGATTTTGCTGGCAGTGGAGCAGTTTGAGCATCAGATTTTCGATGCGATACTGAGGGCAGCCAGGAGGCACGAGTATACCTCCCACAAGATCGTGGACAGGATCGGAGGTCGGAAGCGATCTTACGGCCAGATGACCCAGTCGACAGCACCAACCCCGGTAGTCAGGGCTTTAACACTTGGAACTCTGAGGCAGGCGGCCTCAGTGACGTCGGTCACGTCCCCTCGACAACAGAAGCAGAAGCAGCCTTCGCCCATGGGCTGCTCTCATTGTGGGAAGCCAGGACACGTTGTTTCGAAGTGTCGTCGAGCACAGGGATTGTGTTTGGCTTGTGGGGCACCGGACCACAAGATAGGGTCATGTCCAAATAGAGCCGGTTCCACCTCATCGGCCCAGACTAGTCCCTCGGTAAAGGGACCAGCACCAATGCAGCAGCAACAACAGTACCAACCTCTGAGGCCATTGCCGCCTCAGACCCAAGTCTTCCAGCAGCAGCGATCCCAACAATATGCCCTGGTCCAAGCTCAGATTTAGAACCAGCAGAGAGGTTCCTAGCAGAATATCTTCCCTCTTTCTCATGCCTTCAAATTTCTTGCTTGCATGATTGAATGTTTGATTGATTGATTGCTTAGTGTAGCTTGTCCTTGCATCTCTAGCCACTTGATTAAATTCTGAGGACATAATTCTTTTAAGGTGGATAGAGTTGTAATACCCATATCTCGTATTACGTATTTAGAATACATGTACGTATTTTGACCCGTATTGTATGTCTCCCTGCTTGATTTATTTTGGCATTTCATTGATGGGTTTATCTTGGTTCGGTTCGGCTTGTTGGCTTGGTTCGGTTTTGTTGTAGAACCAAACCACTCACACCTACCACCACCCTCTTTATTAAATATTTCACCAAACATTTCTCTCTCCACATTAATTTTTTTCTTCTCCACCATTACTTCTCCACCAACCTGAGAGTGGAGAGCTTAGGCAAGTGCATCTTGCTTCGTAGAGGGAGTCCATTTTTATTGTTCCATTGTCTTTCTCATGTGTTTCTAAACCACTTTAGTACTTAACACTTTTCATTTCTGTGGTTAATTTCTTGTAGATCTAGCTTTGTGGTATTTTCGGTTCTCACAAGTTTTGATCTAACAAAACCTGCATATTTTTGCTATTTGATGGTTCCATGATGTAGATAATTTCATTATGCCCCAATTTGACTTATGGAAGTTCGAATTTGGACTCTGGATGACGAATTTATGGAGCTTGGAAGCATGGCTTCATGGTGTTCTTCTTCTCCGAATATGGAGAAAAAGAACAGTCCTCTGGCCGCATGGCCATTTAATTGAATTAATAATTTCTTGGCCGCATATGCATTAGTATTTATATGCATTAATATTTAATGCATTTGCATTTGCTTGCAACTGCTAAAGTTGGCCGCATACAAATGCCAAGTGAGCCGCATATGAGCATGCATGTTATATTAATTACATTATTTAATGCATTAAGAAAAACGTACAGTAGATCCATGCATTATTTAATGCATAGTTCCATGTATTACTTAATGCATTATATCCAATGCATTATTTAATAAATTGTTAGCATATATATAGTATACTGAGCCGCATGGCCACTTAAGAATTCTTAGTCGCATATGCTTAGGCCATGAATCATTTAATGCATGCAAACTTCAGTTGCATTGCTTATATATATTAATAAGCACCTGCATGCATTAAGCTTTGCATGTTTGTTTAGCATTTGCATTTTGTTTTTTTATGCATTAGCTTTGCTTTTAGCTTTGTATGCTACTATTCAAGGCCGTATGGCCTGTGCAAGTGTTAGCTTTGCATGCTAATACTTTTGGCCGCATGGTTGCTAGCATGGAAATAGGTTGGCCGCATGGGAAATTTCATGGCCGCATAGGCCATTTGACTTTTACTTATTTTAAAATGCATTAGTTGCATGTAGCCTTTTGCTTGCATTTGCAAGCTGACTTGTAAAGTTGGTCGCATGAAAATTTTTTGGCCTCATATGGCCAAGTAATTAGTGCATAAAGTAATTAGTGCATGGAAGAATTGTTGGCCGCATGAGCCATTAACAATTGCTAGCCGTATAGGCCTTTAAATAATTGCCAGGCCATTAATGTTTTGTATGGCCATTTATTTTATGGCCGCATATACATTTGTGGATGACCAAGTTGCCTCGGCCATTAAAATAATTGTCTGGCCGCATGGCCAATGCCATGTTGGCCGCATATGGCCATTTTGCTTGCCATATAGACTCAATACTTTATTTGCTTTAGTGCATGCAATTATTTAATTCTTGTACAGTGGCCACATTATTAATTATTGGACGTATGGCCCTACTTGCCTGAGCCACATATGGCCAAGTGACTTGCTGGCCGCATGTAATAAATTTTTTCTGATCCGCATGAGTTCTCCACGGCCCTTGCTCCTGCTAATATTTAATTACCACTTGTATGCTTGTGCCACATTAATTGTTCCATGACTTGATGGTGACCCGTTGTGGTGCACTTTTAACAAATGACATGACTTGATAGTGACCCGCCGTGGTGCACTCCTGACAAGATAAGTTGACCTGATAATTTGACATGTTATACATGACATGATAGTGGCCCGCCGTTGCACACTCTTGATAAGTAAAACTGACATGATAATTCTTGAAATGCTGTTGCGACGGCTAACATGCCACGATAAGATTGAATGGCCTGGACACCGTGGACGTTTGTGCTTGTAATAATGAACCAGTATTGTCTTGCATCATGTCTAGGACAGGGATCCCTGAGTACCACGGTCAGGGGTACCTACTATAAATGGCTAAGGCTAATAACTAGAGTAATCCAGTAGTCATGAAGAGATTTCCCCAGCTACAGGTAATACCGTTATCTGGGCGCTCTACTTGGGATCTGTAGCCTGCCGACGAGTAGGGCACATTTCTACCACACTGTCATGTGTTGCACCCTTATTGTACTAATATTCGACCTGGATAACCTGGATGGTCTGCAGGGCTTGTGGCTATGGAATAATCGTACTGCATCTTGCTAGTAACTAGGCCTGTAATAACCCTAGTTAGTTAAAGTATCAAGCTGTACTTATTGTTTGACCGTGATTGTTGGATGAAGTTCAATCAGTCTAGTCTTGCCTTGATCCTGTACAAGATTGTTACATGTCCTGATTTCTTATGATCTTGCCGATAAATGGTTGGAGAAACCAAGTTCTGTTCAGACGAAGGGTTACAACCCCGGTCCTTGTTTGGTTTACGGGTTGTAACCTGGTTATCTGAATAGTCCCATGGTTATCTCATCGTATATCACATGTCATGCTTTTCCTTAATTATTGTCTTTTATTATGTAATTATATTATTGTGCTAATTTCTGGTTTTAGTTCCTAAGTGAAGCCTCCTTTGTGGCACTTGCTCTTTCTGGGGTCTGACCCAGCTGGTTTTGTATGGCCAGATTCTGGAGCAGCTCCAGAGGATCTACCGATTTTCCAGCCAGATAGTGACCACTAGAAGGAATTCTGGCAACGAGTGGGTTTATTTTGGCTCTCCCACTCTATTGTAAAATTATTCTTTTGAGGCGTTTAGCCGCCGGGCAAGTGTTAGCTCGTATATATTTTACTTACTGTCTGCCTACGGGCTGTAACATGATTGGCAACCTGGGGTTGTTCATGTATGACTAAAACTCTTGCTAGTTCTCTAATTTTGTAACGACTAGTTTCATGATCAGCTGAATATGTAATGTTTGGGATGCCTTACTATTGTCTATTTGGTGATCTTGCATCTTGTGACATTTACTTGCTTGCTTGTGATTGAGACACTAGGCTTGTTCATGACCATAAGAGACTGATGGATTGTAGTTAAACCCTCATATATCTAGATAGCCGTGACCGAATGGTGAGATGAATTCAATTTCATTATACGTAGCTGGCTATGTCTGCCCCCGCTCTCCAGTATTCTGGTTCTGGGGCGTGACATATTTTAAGGATACTTGGCTTCCTTTCTATTAACACTTAAGTCCCATGCCCTCTAACACTCTTCCTCTATTTCCAAATCGAGTCTTTAGTAGTTTACTGCCCCATGCTATCTCCTTTAGAGACTTGTACTCGCATTCTTGTCTTTAACCTTTGTTGCTAGTATATTCTAATGTCCTGTCACAACTCGGGTTTGTCTACTACCATACATTCCCTGTACTAAGGCTATGCTGGCTTCGTGTAGCAGTATTAATAGCTTGCATATGGCTATTTGTAACATCTTATGTTCTATACTCTTCCTCTAGAACCCTACATCTGTTATCTGCTCCAGCTCCTTATTAGTAAATACCTGACACTGGATACCCTTGTTTCCTGGAACTGATGACCATTTGTATGTACCCTTGGTTACTTAACCAAACCTGGTAGGATTTGATACCACTAGTCGGGTATGATACCAAAATACCCGTCTGACCTAAGAGTCAAATATGACATTGAGTATCCATCCGATAATAAATACACCCCTTGATGCCAACTAGCCCCGACCCTTGCTGTCCCTATCCTATATCCCACACATACTTAGATGACTGTTCTGACTTGTTTACTTATGTGCAGGGACACATTCCATATTGTTCAGAGAACCTGTCAATTGGACAGCACACACCAACCTATTGGCTACAGGTATTGTCTAATGAGATGGTGTTAGGTTTGTTGTCTAAAAGAGACATTTATCTGTTCTGGCAAGTCCTCATAATTAGTTTCATCTGATTTATATATACAACCAACTCTCTTTACCTATTTGTTGAGCATCATTGGTACCTCCATAGCCTTCCATTAGGCATGGCATGAGATGATGCTACCAGAGGAAAATGTCAAGGCACCCTATCCTGATTTCTAGACTAAATACTCTTAGGTTTTGACTTGTGCAAGTATCTATGATGACCTAGATGTCCTTCCTATTATCTAGTTAGTTAACTGAGCCCTCTTCCCTTTCCTAAGGACTCCACTTGTATACTTGGTTCCTTAATGCACTACATGAGCCTTCCTGTTATCGACGTCGATACATACCCATGTCTGATACTATATTATCCTAAGTTCATAAGTATCCTATGTCAACTGACACATGATACGAATTCCCATACCTTAGTAGGTTGGCGAAACCCATAGCTTAGTGCAGGATACTGTTCCAGAATTTCACACAAACAGTAGGTAACGAATTATCAGCTAGTATATGATAAGTTAAGATAAAGTAAAATCCTAAGTGCAACCGATACTAATTTCTGATAAGGTAATCATTCTCCCTTATTATTCAATCCCAGAATTTCTTAGCCCCCCTCCCTTTTAGACATTAACACAACTACTAGGATGGCCACTAAGTCGGATCAGACATGACCAAGTGTTGAAACTATAGGGATTCAATTCACAGAGGTAAAGGATTACCTGATTGATAAATAGGCTGTGGCTAACTCCAACACTTCCTCCTATACAGGTCTTCAGAGCGTGAGAGGCGCTTGGGATTGTTTATGGTTTAGGTGGAAGGGATCAGAGGCTCCGCTCTCCTCTCTCTATATATATGCTAGCTAAATCTTGCAAGGATAAGGAGGAAAGGATTTGATTCACAGACGAACTCTATCTGTTGCAGCCGTTGGGGGAGATTTTGAATTTGAATTGGAAGTCGAGTTCATCCACAGGGATGTTTAAAGGTTCGGCTGAGCAATAGAAATTGAGTTCTAAGCTTTACACAAAAAACTCACAACTTATAGGAATTAAAAAAAAACCTTTCTAACTAAAAATATAATAACATTAAAAGAAAATTTGGATTCAAGGGCTCAAAGCTTTTCACTCCAGTTTCGTTTGTTGGTAGAAATAAACTTCTTGAGGAGTTTGATGATGGTCTTGTTAAATGCTTCTGCTAACCCATTAGCTGCAGGATTGTAAGTTGTAGAAGCAATATTATTGACCAAGTTGTCATCGAAGAATCGAGTAAACTTTTGACTGATGAATTGTGGCCCATTATCATGAATGATTCATCGAGGAACACCGAATCTGTAGATCACATGATGCTTAATAAAACTGATAATGCTGCTTGTCTTGACCGTAGCTAGAGGTATAGCTTTAGCCTACTTTGAGAAGTAATCAGTTATGGCCAATATGAACTGATGTCCTCGAAACGAGAAAGGGTTAATAGGACCAATAACAACCATACCCCAAGTTCAAAGGGCCATGATGTTGCCGTTGGGTGAAGAAATTCTGATGGTTGATGGATGAAGTCAGCATGGATTTGACACGCACGGCACTTCCTTGCATACTCGATTGCATCAGATACTATTGAGGGCCAATAGTAGCCTATTCGGCGAATACGATCCTGTAGTTTAGGACCCGGTTGATGTGCGCCACAAACACCGTCATGAGCTGTACGAAGTATTTGTTTTGCTTCTTCTCCTGTAAGACAACGTATGAGTAAGCCGTCAAATGTTCATCGGTAGAGTGTCTTTGTAGCATGATTATAAAAAAATCTGAGTGACCGCCAACGAATTGTTGTAGCCTTCTTAGGATCTTCGGGTAAGATATCATGGACCACGAAGTCTATGAAAGGAATCCTCCAATCTTTACTGATAGCACAAATTTCAACTAAATTGTTGAATTCCATGATTGAGTTATTGACTTCAACATTTAAGTTATTCTCAACGTAAAATAACTCTCTATTAATGATGACTATCATTTTTTCCTTCTTACAGGAATTGCTAATGCTGCTACAAGATTAGCGAGTGCATTAGCCTCTGTATTACATGCTCGACGTACATGCTCGATGAAGAAGCCTTTGAATGAAGTAGCCATCATGATCGATGCATCATGATATGGAACCAGATCTTAATGTCGAACTTCGTACGTGCCTCTAACTTGGTTGACAATTAGTTTGGAGTCTCCATAAACTTCAAGGTACTCAATATCTAATTGTTTAGCGAATTAGAGACCAATGAGCAGAGCATTGTATTCAGCCACATTATTGTAACATGAATCATATAAAGAATAAGCTCTTTGAATAGCTAACCCTCCTGGTGAGACGAGGACGATTCCGACTCCAGCAACAATAGCACCTTTTGGTCTGATTCTGGATGCACCATCAAAGAATAGACGCAAGGTAAGAATTACTTCTGAAATCATGTTGGACTCCAAAGTTTCATCTGGAATTTCGTTGTAGAGTTTAGACGCTTCTCGAATTGGATGAGCTGCCAGAAAGTCAGCAAGGGCTTGACCTTTAACAGACTTTTGAGGAACATAAACCATATCATATTGTGCTAACAATATGGCCCATGTTGCAAGTCTGGAATTGAGTGTACTAGGCTTCTTCATCAGGATCTAGAGAGGGTTAGCTCTAGAAATAATATGAATAGTTTGGCCAGTGATATAATGCCTCTTCTTTTGAACATCAAACATCAAAGCTAGACATTCTTTTTCTACTTGGGTGTATCGATGCTCAACTCCAATCATTGTACGGCTAAGGTAATAGATAGCCTGTTCATGACCTTCTTTATTCTTCTGAACTAATAAAGCACCTAGGGAATGGTCTATTGCTCGAACATACATCAGGAAGGGTATTCCTGACACTGGAGGTACTAGAACTGGAGGGTTCATCAAGTACTACTTTATGTCTTCGAATGCTTGTTGACAATCTTCAATCCAAATAAAAGACACACCTGTCCAGAGAGATTTGAGATGAATCTCCTGATATACGCAGGCCGTCCCTGGAATCCTCGCAGCTCTTTTAGGTTACGTGGAGGATGTATCTCTTGAATGGCTTTTATTTTCTCAGGGTCAACGTGTATACCTTTAGCGGTAATAACGAATCCAAGAAATTTGCCACTAGAGACTCCCAGGAATGACTTGGTGGGATTCATCTTGAGTTGATGCTGGCGTATTAGATCGAAAATAGTTCTCAAGTCTTAAATGTGGTCTTCCTTTAGACGACTTTTGACAGCAATATCGTCAACATAGATTTAATAGTCTTTCGTAAATGATCACGAAAAATAGTACTTATGGCCCGTTGATAAGTTGCACCAGCATTCTTAAGACCAAATAACATGACAGTATTGCAATAGACTCCAAGAGGAGTGAGAAAAGATATATGTTTCTCATATTTCGGATGCATTTTGATTTGATTATATCCTAAAAATCTATCCATAAAGGACATATGTTCAAATTCGCAAGTATTGTCGATCATGACATCAGTGATTGAAAGAGTGAATTCGTCCTTGGAACAAGCTTCATTAAGGTCTCTAAGGTCAATACAGACTTGGACATTCCCTGTTTTCTTCAAAATTGGGACAACATTAGCCACCCAGTACGGATGTTGTTCTTATCTGACAAAACTGCAGGTGATGAGTTTCTTGACTTCAGCTTCTATGGCATCCATCATGTCAGGTCGAAACTGACGTTGTTGCTGCTTGATTGGCTTTGCATTCGGTAGAATATTGAGCTTGTGGGTAGCAATCTGAGGATCTAATTCCGACATATCTTTATAACTCCAAGCGAATACATTAATGTATTCTCTAATGAGCTGGATCAATTCCTGTTTATCCGCTTCAGGGAGGCTTTTGCTGACAAATATCGGTTGGAAGTTTCATCTCCAATATTGACTTGAACCAACTGATCTTCAGTAGGTGGCTCCCGTTGCTCAAAGCGAAGCTCCCATTTAGTATCCATCCTTTGTGCCCAAGAATCAGATTCAGATGCTTCGGCAAAGTCTTCGTCATCTTCCGAGAACTCAGCAGTTACCATATTGGAAGATAGAGTCACTCGATGGACGTGCCCTACACTAGTGTCTGAATCCCGTGAGACAGAGTCAGAAGAGTTAGATCGTTCTTCTTCATCGGATGCGGAAGCTTCTGGAGTCAGTATAGGTAAAGTATAACCTAATCCCCGTTTTGTTTTGCTATAGTATTGTTGTGATTTTCCTTTTGGAGCAGGAATACGAATAGGATTTCGCCTTCCTTTGCCGCCATTAAGACCGGCTTTAAAATTATAGCCCATCTTTTGAATAATATCTTTTGATTGCTGACTATAACGACATAGTTGAAGTCTTCCATTATCATAATTTTCTTCTTCACTATCGGGCATGATCTTCTGTTCTGTTCCTTTACTAAAAAAATATAGGAAGTTCATCTTTCTTCCTGGAAGGAACTAATAAGAAGGAGTCCTGCATTGGCTCGAGCAATACTTCATTTTGGGAAGCTTCAACTGCTCCTATGGTAAGTGGTTCGAATTTATCTAACATTTTCAAATAACATCGAGTATAATAAAGAACATTAGTATACTATAAAGGAGATGCTACTTTATTAATTTGTATTACATCATCATTTGCAACATGATTCTTATCCTTAACAGAAGGCTTAGTAAGGTTGATGACCAGAGAAGGAAAAGGTGAGGGTGAAGGTTTGTTACGACGAAGGTCGATAACAAGAGGCTCAGAAGAGGTGAGCTCCCTTTGTTCCCTTTCTATAACAGGAGGCTGTTTGTTATGAGAGAAAAGATGTATAGTCAATGTCTGAGAAGAAGAGGGATGAGTAGTACGTCCTTTAACGGGGATCATGAAAACATCTTTTGAAGTGTCCTTCTGATCTTCCTCACCATCCATCGCCAATACAACTTTCATGAACTACTCCTTGTATATCCGAGAGTCCGTATAATACGCTTTAATGCCCCTGAAAAGATTTAGGTCGGTTACTTCCTTTTGGACTTCTCCATTGACGTCCATATATTTGAAGCACTGATGTAGAGTGGATGGTACAATGTTATGCTCATGCAGAAAGGGTCTTTCCAGTAAAGCATTATAAGAGCCATGATTATCGATCACATAGAAAGTAACTTTTGTACGAAGATTGCCTATTTGAAATTTCAGGTGGATCTTTCCCAAAGGTTCACTTCTTCCGGAATTGAATCCCGGGATTGTCGTAATGGTTGTTGAAAGATTGTGTACAGGAATCTTTAATGCATCTAGTAGAGTCTTTGGCATGATGCTAAGTGCAGACCCAGGATCGATCAAAATGCGATCAACCTTCATGGTATCGACATATCCCATGAAGTAGAGGGGTCAGTCATGACGATTATCTTCCAACAGTATATTATCCTGCGTAAAGGTGATGTTTGGCATCAGTTCCATCACACTATGACAATGAAGGCATGTTATAGCTCTTCCTCTGGCTTCTTGAGGAATATTAGACAAGTATCAGCTTACATCAAAGCTTCACTCAACGTTTCTCGAGTTTTCTTTGAAAGACGGAGTAGCTCAAAAATTTACAATCTTGCCGGGGTATTAGCCAGCTGAGCCAGTATCTCAAAGTTATACTAATTCTCAAGTTCCAAAGTTGGAGTATTCTTCAATACTTTATTAAAACGGATAGGCTGTTTCCCTTTGTCGACTGACACCGGTTTGGAAAAAGTTGGCTCTATTGGAGGTGATGAAGCCGATAGAATATTGACAGCAGGAGAAGATGGTACTTGAGGAACCTCCAAAGCTGGAGCGGGGTTTCCTTGACCTTCTAAATATTCTCTTAGGTAAGGTTTCCCAGACGTAGCTCCAATTAAGACTTCTTCTTCGGATACAGGTTAGAAGGATATCATACTATAACTATTTGCCTAGATCTTGTTTCTGGAAGATTTCTTTTAAAAAAATAAAGAGTTTGTCTAGTAACCCAAACCAACCCGAGATTGATTGTGAGAAAGACATAGGAAAAGAGGTAAAAGAGATCCCTTTCCATAATTCAAACCAGAGGCCTTCTGTAGATTATATTCCATTTTTGTCATTAGTTCACGAGACTGTAGACTATCTGGTTGATATTTGGCTTCTGACTTTGACAATGTTGTCTCTGCCGGGGAAGAAGAAGAAGGATTATCTACTGGCGAGATAAAGGTAGAAATTAGGGGTGAAAGACACTGTTCACCAAATGAAATCATATGACATGATTTATTTTTAGTAGCCTTCTTAGACTTGGTGGAAGAAGATGGTGTTTCGAAGTCCGCCACTAAATCTAGATGGATCCATATAATTTTCCCTTTATCGATAGACAGAGGAACAATACCATCAGTTCGTGCAGGTGAAAGATTAACAATCTCAAGAGTAGTTCTTAGGTTGGGGATGACACCGTCCTGCACAAGTTGAGCCGAAAAATCTCCAAACTGTAAAGAGACAACGTTAGCCGTTACAGTTTTTTCGTCTTGTTGGAGGGTGATTGAATTTTACCCTTGAGCACATAGCATGCTCGAGTTGGATGTCCAATAAATCTATGGTAAACATAATATTTAGGATGGTTAGTCTTACCAACTTCCTCTGGCCGTTTGGTTCTGATAGTTGAAGTTTATTTCTCTTGATGAGACAATCAAAGATACTCATGATATCATCTTCATCAAAAGAGTATTATTCTTTTGGGACGTGGTGCCCGTTGTGGTGGTGCTGTTGGGGTAGATGTTGGCTGATTTACATTGATAGTTAGGGCATCTTTTCCTTTGAGATTAATAGCCAAAGTCTTCTTGCTCTTGCCATTGTTCCGACGGCCACTATTATTTGGTGTAGCGTGTTCATCTTTGTAAAGATTAGGCATTTGAATACCTAATTGCTTGAACTTGTCAGCGCTCTCTTCTGCTGCTTTGGCGTTCACTATAAAAGAAGCCAGTCCTGGAATTGTGTTGATCCCGTCCACATGCTGATTATAGGCAACATATTTGATTTGCAAGTGTCTATAGTTAAAGAATCTGGAGTTCCAAGAGGCATTTTGAGTGCTTCACGGTAGAATCGTTCAATGAAACGTTTAGTAGTTTCATTATGTCATTATTTGATTTTGATGAGAGAAGACATAGTCATGTCGTTGGTTCCCTCAACAAATTGTTCCAAGAATATTGGTTTGAATCCAGCGAAAGAGTTTATACAACCATCTGGTAAACTATGATACCAGTCATATATTGCACCAACTAAACAGTCGACAATACTCTAGTAAGAAGAGCATCATTTGGTTGAAGTTGATCAGTCATTACTTCAAAGTTATTGAGGTATTGACTTTGAGGCGTGCTGCCATCAAACATCATAATAGTAGGGGGTTTGTATTTAGAAGGAAATTGGACTTCTTTCCATTCTATGGCATAGGGCTATTTGATTCCAAGTTTCTGCAGGCCATCTTTCTGTTTGAAGGCTTCAAATTGAGTACGTAAAAGTTTTACGGCCTCATTTGTATCTCCCGTTGATTGCACAGGAGTGGATTTATTTGATATGTTAGGAGGAGGTACCGCATGATAACTACTACCCCCGGTACCTGATTGACTTAGAATAGCCTGTGTAGGAATGGAGGCGGTGTGAGAAGACTGTACCCCCAGATCAATATTGATGGGAGCTGATGTTGTTACAGGTTCCTAAGTCGGAATTAGATTTGCGACCGGTAGAACTGTATGTTGTACCATAATCACAGCATGTATGCTTGTCATCATCTCATCTATGTTCTTCAAACTAGCCTCCAAAGCAGCAATTCTTTACTCTTGACTGTTAGAACTGGAAGTATCTTGATCTTCTGTGACTACATAAGCAATCACTTCTCTAGCCCTCGAAGACGAGCTAGTAGAAATAATGGTCCTTTCAGAACTTTCACTATCAGCATCAAAGTCATATAAGGAACCACCCCCAGAATAAGTGATAGGGATATCTTTTTGACTGAAAGAATCTTGGTTAGAATCAAGAAGATTCCTTTGACTGATTGTATCTTGGTCGGAATAAAGATTCCTTTGACCGATTATTTCTTGGCTTCTTGATCTAGTATATTGGTATACTCCTTCGCCAGATTCATGAATCCGATCTAAGTATTGTTGACTGGGATTGCGGGTTGTATTACATCTTGGACTTTTTCCACCCTCAGTGATTCGAGATGCCATGTTGATAGGAGCATAGAGTAATTCATCTTCATCAACGGGGATTGGTTCAGGAGTCTGAACATAATTCAAATGTCAAAGACGGACCGCTTGGCTGACTGATAACAATATTTGATGACAACATCATGGTGATGATTGCAATGATGTTCTTATTGTTGGTCCACCGCTGGACGGGATGGATTTGCAATCTTTCACTTCTGTACTAAAAGTTCATGGAGGTCACTAACAGGACAAGAAGAAGTTGTAGGAATGTAGTCCTTGACGATATTCGGGACATGGTTCCTGTTCTTCAGGTGTTCCATACCTTGAGTGTACAAGGACGTGCTAAGCTGGTTAGCATAAGTCATAGGATTTATTACCTCAGCATTCTTCCTCTGGTGTAAGTTAGCAACTGGTATAGATTGCACTTGATACATTTTGTGTTTTCTCGTGGTTGACTCTGGTTGGCACCTGTTGATATAGGTACACAAGTCTTACAGGGTACTACTTGGGCATCTACTTGAGATACTAGCAGTTTGCCTTGTTGGGATCTTGCAATACATAGGGTCGGTAGATCCTGCCCTGACCTCTGTCGAGTAGGCATAATGTGAGACTCGTCTCACAGTATCGGTATTTATATACGGATACATATTTTGTATTGTATTTCGTATTTTCTCGATTTTTGGAACACTTTAAAATTTTCTCAAATTATAGATTTCCTTCTTGGATGGCATACCGACGGTGTACCGGTGTATACCGACGGCATACCGCCCGGACAGATTTTCTATATTTTAGATATTTTTGAATTCAGATATTTTCGTAAATAGTGTTTCCGATATTTTCATGAATAATGTTTTGGATATTTTGATAAATATTATTTAGATATTTTTGTGAATTGTATAGATGCGTTCTATTATCCAATGAACAATTGGTTTTCTTTCAATGGCTAGGATTGATCTAGAATATGACATGGATCACGATCCAACGGTCACTATTAATTCACCCCTTCTATATATATCCTATAAGTTTCTCTCTCCTCTCTCTTTTCTTTCCTTCACCATTTCCCCTTCACTCTTTTCCCTCTTCCTCAAGCCTAGGAAATCTTGGCCTTGAGGCCTAGAGTGTGGTTTCGTGCCCCTCTTCGTGGTGGAGTAGAAGATTTGGCTTGGAACTTAACCTAGGCAAGTACATCTTGCTCAAAAGTGACATGACCATGCTTTATTTTTGTTTTCCATAGAAACTAAAGTTTTATTGGCCTATAATATGCTTCTTTAAATTTTTAACATGTTTAGTATATAGCACTTTTGGTTTTAATCGACAATATTGCGTAGATCTGAGTTTCTAGATATGATTTTCGAGTATTTTGAGTTATTGAGCTATCAAAATTTTAATTTGTGAAAACCAATCCTTTTAAGTTCTAGGAAATTCAATTCTATGCAATTTTGACTTTTGAAAATCAGAATTTTTATTTAAAATGAGGTTTTATGGCCGAAATAAGTTTTGGCAAAAATCTGGATTTTGTTGCTGTTTGGAAGATCGGAATTCCGACGGTATAGTATACCGTATGTATAATGATTTTCTCCACAGAAACTTTTTGCCTTTGGTCGAAATTCCGAAGGTATACTGCAATATACCGTCGATATACCGAAATTGGTTGTTTTAGTCTGAATTGTGCTGTTTTTGCCCTTTTTTGTCCATTTTTGATATTTTCTCGATTGTAATGGACTCTTAACATGATTAGATAACCTTGGATAGTTAGAGAATGATGTACACCCTATATAAATGAAACATGCTTATGTTCATGTATTGTTCTATGTCCAGATTATAGATAGTGGCCTGTCATGTTGCACTCCAGATTACTGTATATGCCTAGCTCGATTTAGTGGCTCGTAGTAGAGCACTCATGTACTGATTTTCTCGATTGACTTCTAGATTGAGATTTGATTTTTGATTGACTTCTTGATTGAGACCGAATGCATGTTCTTTATTGACATCGTGGATTTAACTTGTTGTATGTCTAATCTATTTGCATCTTGGTAATAGACAATCGAGTGTGAGTATTGTCTATTGTATCGCACGTAATGTGTACTAAGAACATTTTCCCGAGATATCTTGCAAATGACTTGTACCCATGGCTCGTGATTATAGGACGATTCTTGAGTGTCCACGACTTGAGAATTGAAAATGAATGTTATAGGTAATTGACTAGTAAACTCATATAGATCATTGGAAGGGGAGGAAACTTCATGCTACCGCATACTCAGATCGCTATGGGCCCCCACAGTGGCAGGGATAACCCCGATTGGCGTGGGCCCTGTCCACTATTCATTGAGTAGATGTTTATCTACTATTGATATGTTATTGAGTATATGTTGTTTGTCTACTATTGATATGTTTCATTTTTGGAGTATATGTTTATCTACTATTGATTGAGAATGTTTGATTATATTTCTTTTCTTCTACCGTCATCGCCCCCTTGGCCATCCGAGTTACTGCAGCGTAGGTGGTAGTGAAGTTCCTCAACTTGCATATTAGTAATTAGGATTGTCATAACCCTAGCTAGTTAATGATATCAAGCCGTAGTCAATGATTGGCCGTGCACTTTTGATTGTGTTTTACCTTATATGTTATTGAGTCGGTGAGTGGCCAGAGGCTAAGTTCTGCTAGGGAAAAGGTCTGCAACCCCGGTTCTTGTTTGGTTTAAGGGTTTTAGTTTCAATTTCTAGTAGTTCCTAAATCCCTTGTTGCTCATCAGATTATTCTGTTCTATATCTATATTGTCCAGTATTTCCATTCAGTCGCTTACATTCTTGAGATACGTGCATTGGTACCGCACTACTCTCGACCCACATTTATTTACTTCTGCCATATTATTATGTTGTTGTTGGGTTTTGTCATGCACCTCGAGCTTCCTTGTGGTACTTGCTATTTGGGGACTAACCCTACTAGTTTTGTTTGGCCAGATTTACCATTGGAGCCCGAGGATTCTCCCTACCTTTCTCTGGATGACCCGTTGTCGGCTTAGATCTGCGGTTGTTACTCCTCGCGAGTGGCTTCCATTTTTCTACCATATATGGTTCATTTAATTTTGGTGGTGTTAGCTAGGGCATGTGTTAGCCCTATTATTTTGAGACTTTCTCAGACTTCGGTCAACATGATGTATTATATTAGATCTAGAATGATATAATGATCATGTATATTAGTACTTTGCTAGTGTGGCATTTTGTATTCACTAGCTTCATGATCATATATGATATAGTATTTTGGGATGCCTCTTTACTTTCATGTGTGATATACTCTTGATATTTTGTTGTTGATGGATTGAGATAGGATTTGTTCGACTATAGGAGTCGTCAGGGGCATGCTAGAGTCCATCCACTTGTCTTCTAGACAGCTTTGATCGTACATTGGGATACTGGCATACTTTGATATACGTAGCTGGCTTTGTTTCGCCCCAACTTTCCAGTATTCTGGTTCTGGGACGTGACACATAATACCCTTTTGTGTGGAAAGTTCGTTCTGAATAGAACCCATCTTTCTGATAGAGATATGGTTGTCTTTGTTAAGGAGAGTTGGATTCCTATCTGAATTAGCATTACTTTCTACCCAGTCAACGACTCGAGCAGAATGAGAAAAAGCTAAAGAGCGTTTTCCTTGATTTAGTGATTTCTCACTAAACTTCTGGCTTGATGGCAAAGAGGGAGCCACTAAAGTATGTTTCTTTTTACGTTGTGCTAGTACAAAAGTACGTACAGGTTGCGCCAAAGCATGAACCTGCGCAAGTTGTATCGGAGTAGGAGTAGGCACGGGTTGCGCCAGGAAGGAAAAGGCCAAATGGCGCTTTCTTTTGTTTTGTCCAGCAGTGTATCGAGACAAAGTCTCCTTCGATTTCAGAGTAGGAGAAGTAGAGGGGTTAGCTAAAAGGTTGTTTCCCTTAAGTTGCGCCAAGGCAGTGATGGGCACAAATTGTGCCAGAGCAGGAACAAGCACAGGTTACGCCAAGAAAGAAAAGGCCGAAGGGAGCTTTTTCTTGTTTTAGACAGCAGTGTGTCGAGACGAAGTCTCCTTCAATTTCATAATCGGAGAAGTGGAGAGATTAGCCAAAAGATGATTTTCCTTATACCGTGCCAGGTCAATAATGGGCGTAAGTTTTACAGAGGCATGAGATTGTGCCGTCGAGGACTTAGGAGTCCAGACAGAGCGCGTCTTGCTCTTAACAGCGATGGTAGTGCGCTTGGCACCCTAGCATTGATCATGGCCTCGTAGGCTGTCTGGTCGACTTGAACGACCAGGGTCTTCTACGTCTTGCCGATCGACGCGGTATCACATTGGGTTGTCACTTTCTCCTCGGAGGAGAAAGTCGTCCCCAGAAGAGTCGCTATTTTGTTTGCAAAAAACAAAAGTTTTTATTACAAACTTAGAAAAAAGAGTAAAAAAGTACAATTGATTTCTGGGGAAGTACAACTATAGGAATCTGATCAGAAGACGATCACTTTATCCCTTGAACGATATGATATCGAAAACGTGAGCCTCTGAAGGATGCAAAAACACTTTAGCAGGAGATTATGATCCTTCTTTATGCTTTTAAGATTGATTTGAAACTCTATTTATAGAGTTCTTGAAATAACTATTTAGGAGTTATTATGGGTTGTGCGTACTTCAGGTTGTGCGCCTCATGTTCACTTGTGCGAGCGGTTGCACCAACTGCTATGGATGCGTGACATCGTTTGATTGAGATACGTTTGGTCATGGGCAGTATAGTGAACACATTTTGTGAAGTTAGTGGCTTGCGTGCCACGTCACTATGTTCTGAACACTGTTTGAACACCTTGTACGAGCTTTATCAAGTTGCACGTGGGCGCAATGTAACAACCTGTACGAGAGGTTACACCAACTGCTGTGGATGCGTGGCATCGTTTGATTAAGATGCGTATGGTCTTGGGCAGTATAGTGGGCACGCTCTGCAAAGTTGGTGGCTTGTGCGCCACATCACTCTGTTTTGAACACTGTTTGATCACCTTACGCGAGGTTCATCAGGTTGCACATGGGCGCAATGTAACAACCTGCACAAAAGGTTGCACCAACTGCTGTGGACGCGTGGCATCGTTTAATTGAGATGTGCATGCTAGTGGGCAGTGTAGTGGGCACGCTCTGTGAAGTTGGTGGCTTGTGCGCCACGTTACTCTGCGAAAAAGTTGATCGGGTGGCGCCAACTAGCCAGGTTGCGCATGGGTGCAACTCAACTACTGGCATCTTTGACTGGGTATTCTGTGTTACGCTGATTAACTCTCGCGCTACACAATGAATTGCATGAACTATCTGTCAGCATTAATTACATGCTGACAAAATCTTCTCGAGCGCCGCGTTGCGTGGGATTCGAGTGGATTTTGCTTAATGTCCGTGTTGTTAGTTGTCAGGTAATGATGATGCCGTTACAGCTTCTCTAGGAAGTACACCACATGGTGCTCGCACAACCTGACTCCTGTGCAACCTGATGTTGGCACAACCTGATGCTGCACAATTTGATGGTCTGGCACAACATAATGATTTGGCGCCACCTGATGATTTCACACTTTACTAGGTGGCGCAGCTTGATTTTTAGCCTCTACAGTCCCGTACCTTGAGTGTAGAAGGACGTGCTAAGCTGGTTAGCATAAGTCATAGGATTTTTTACCTCAGCATTCTTTCTCTGATGTAAGTTAGCAACTGGTTCAGGTTACACTTGATACATTTTGTGTTTTCTCGTGGTTGACTCTGATTGGCACCTGTTGATATAGGTGCACAAGTCTTACAGGGGTGCTACTTGGGCATCTACTTGAGATACTAGCAGTTTGCCTTATCGGGATCTTAAGATACATAGGGTCGGTAGATCCTGCACTGACCTCTTTGGAGTAGGCATAATACGTTTTTGTATGGAAAGTTCATTCTGAATAGAACCCATCTTCCTGACAGAGATTTGGTTGTCTCTGTTAAGGAGAGTAGGATTCCTATTTGAATTAGCAGTACTTTCCACCCAGTCAACAACTAGAGAAAGAGGAGGAAAAGCTAAAGAGCATTTTTCTTGATTTAGTAATTTCTCACTAAACTTCTGGCTTGATGGAAAAGAGGGAGTCACTAAACAGTATTTATCTTTATGTTGCACTAGTGCAGAAGTATGTGCCGATTGTGCCAGAGCATGAACAGGCATAGGTTGCGCTGGAGCATGAACATGCGCAAGTTGTACCGGAGTATAGAGCAAGCACAGGTTGTGCCAGGGAGGAAAAAGCTAAAGGGAACATTCCTTTGTTTTGTCCAGCAGTGTGTCGAGACGAAGTCTCCTTCGATTTCAGAATCGGAGAAGTAGAGGGATTAGCCAAAAGACTGTTTTCCTTAGATTGTGCCAGGGCAGTGATGGGCGCAAGTTGCGCCTGAGCAGGAACAAGCACAGGTTGCACCAGGGAAGAAAAGGCCAAAGAGCGCTTTCCCTTGTTTTGGACAATAGTGTGTCGAGACGAAGTCTCCTTCAATTTCAGAATTGGAGAAGTGGAGGAATTAGCCAAAAGACTGTTTTCCTTAGATTGTGCCAGGGCAGTGATGGGCACAAGTTATGCAGAGGCAGGAGATTGTGCCTTCAAGGACTTAGGAGTCCAGACAGAGCGTGTCTTGCTCTTAACAGCGGCAGTAGTGTGCTTGGCACCCCCAGCACTGATCATGGCTTCGTAGGCTGTCTGGTCGACTTGAACGACCAGGGTCTTCTGCGTCTTGCCGATCGACGCGGTATCACATTGAGTTGTCACTTTCTCGTCGGAGGAGAAAGTCGTCCCCAGCAGAGTCACCATTTTATTTGAAAAAAACAAAAGTCTTTATTACAAACTTAAAAAAAGAGTACAATAGTACAATTAATTTCTTATAAAGTACAACTATTGGAATCTGATCAGAAGACGATCACTTTATCCCTTGGACGATGTGATATCGAAGACACGAGCCTCTTGAGGATGCAACAGCACTTTAATAGGAGATTATGATTCATTCTTGATGCTTTGAGATTGATTTGAAACTATATTTATAGAGTTCTTGAAATAACTGTTTAGCAGTTATTCTGGGTTGTACGCACTTCAGGTTGTGCGCCTTCTATTCAGTTGTGCGAACGGTTGCACCAACTGCTGTGGATGCGTAGCATCGTTTGATTAAGACGCACTTGGTCGTAGGCAGTATATTGGACACGTTCTATGAAGTTAGTGGCTTGCGTGCCACGTCAATCTGTTCTGAACACTGTTTGATCACCTTGTGCGAGCTTTATCAGGTTGCACGTGGGTGCAATGTAACAACCTGCATGAGAGATCGCACCAACTGCTGTGGATGCGTTGTCGTAGGCAGTGTAGTAGGCACGATCTGCGAAGCTGGTAGCTTGTGTGCCATGTCACTCTGCTAAAAAGTTGATCGGGTGACGCCAACTAGCCAGGTTGCGCATGGGCGCAACTCAACTACTGGCACCTTTGACTGGGTCTTCTGTGTTGTCCTGATTAATTCTCGTGCCACACAATGACTTGTGCGAACTAGCTGTCAGCATTAATTACATGCTGACAAAATCTTCTCATGCGTCGCGTTGCGCGGGATTCGAATGGATTTTCCTTAATCTTCGTGCTGTCAGTTGTCAGGTAATGATGATGCCGTTATAGCTTCTCGAGGAAGTATGACATGTGGTGCTCACGCAACCTGACTCCTGCACAACCTGATGTTGGCGCAACCTGATGCTGCACAACTTGATGGTCTGGCACAACATAATAATTTGGCGCCACCTGATGATTGCACACTTTAATGGGGGGCACAACTTGATTTTTAGCCTCTATACATGGACGGGTACTCGGGATATAACCAGATCAACATGTTCCCAGACGACGAGAGGCACACGTCGTTCTGGACTCCGAAGGGGGTTACTGCTACACAATAATATTATTTGGCTTAAAGAATATAGGTGCCACATACCAACGAGCAATGAGCACCATCTTCCGTCAACATCTCTGTCACCCCCAGTTTTCAGAAATAGGGGTATTTTTGTCATTTTTTATTTTAGAATATTTTTGAAATTATTTATTTATTTATGATATTATTTTGGGGTTATTTGAGTCGGGTTCGAATTTCAACTCAATCCGACTTGTATCAGGGACCCGGGGTAGTTTTGACTCTTGTGGGACCCACACATTAGTTAGCCATGGCCTACATGATATTAATTTTTAGTTAGTACTTAGACTAATTATTATGGATAGGGTTTGGTTAGATTAGATTTTTTAGAATTACTAAAATAGCCCCGACTTAAACCCTTTTCCTAATATTTAATTAAATAGGCTAGTGGGGGGTATTTTAAACTTTACAAATAGGGGGATATTGGACCATACATGGCCGGCCCTAGCATGAGAGGGAGGAGAGAGACTCTTGTTATTTTCCACTTCATTTTCCTCTCTCTAGTTCTTCCCCAAATTTCTAGAGAGAGTTTCCATTGATTTCTCCACCAAATCTTTTCATTCTTCCACACAACCTTCTTCTTTTCTTCTCTACTCAAGCCGAGGAGGAAGCTAGCCAAGTTTGGGAGGAGTCGGAGCTCGTTCGTGTCCATTCGGGATTCCTACGAGTCGGCGTCGAATCGGGAAGGCTTTTCTTCGATTCGATCTATCGGGAGGTATAAATCCCTTATCCTTCTCATTTTTCTCATGCATTTAGGTTGATTTTGACCAATAGGAATGACCCTCACGGTTCTGTCTCCATTTGTGTCCATTTCATATACATTTGGAGACTTATTGGTGTGTCCTATGTGTAGGCTCGTGTCCTAATAGGAAAATCCCTATTTGGACACATGTAGATTATCTATATATTGTTTAAATGTTGTTTTAATATTAAATCTCAGATTTCTAGTAGTTTAGAGGTGAGTTTTCTAAGTATAATATTGTACCATATTTATTACCTATATATTATATATATATGTGGGTTATATATATGTTATTCAAAAAAAAAATATATATATATATGTATATATATTTTGGCTTATATATATATGTATATATATTATGGTGTGTAATGTGTGTATTTCTCTATGTTGTGGGTATGGTGTAGGTTCGGCCAAGGGAGAAAAAGATTGGATGTGTGTTAGTTGAGTTGAATGATGTGTATGTGTGTTGTATGGAGGGTGTTTGAGAGTATGTTTGTGAGAGAGTTTGAGAGGGAAATGAGTGTAGAGTTTAGAGAGGGAAATAGGAGTGGAGAGTGGTGTTAGAGGGGGGGAACCAGCTGCTAACAGCAGCTATACCAGCAGCAGTATGCTGTCTCATTGACAGCCATTTGGCCCCATAAAAACCTGACACTAGCAGCCCCTTAACCATCTATATGGCTGTCCATTTTAGCTCCCCTTAACAGTCTAATAGCTACCCAATACCAGTCCATTTCAGCCATGGTCCAGCACCCCTTAGCAGTCCCATATGTTGTCCCTAAAATCAGCCTAGTAGCAGTCCATTTGCACCCAATATCAGTCCCTAAAACCCTCCAAAATCAGCCACATTGCTGTCCCCAACCCCCTGAATACAGTCCCCATAACATGCCCATTTCAGTCCCAAATGACAGCCTCCTTAACCACCCCTTTGCTGTCCAAATTTCAGTCCTAAACACACCCACTAAATGCCCCTAAACTCAGTCCATTTGCACCCCCCAAAATAGCCTAATAGCTGTCCTAATCAGCCCATCAAACCACCTATTAGCAGCCCCTAAAAACCTGTCCATTAGCACCCTTTGCTGTCTAAATATTTTAGCCCTATATGCATACATGTGTAATTGTGTGTGTGAGTTAAATATGAGTATGGCATGTGCCTATAGGTATTAGCCTATATGTAAGCCTAGGTGAGAGCCTATGTGTGTGGTGTCATGAGTGATATATGTGAGTGAGTGTGTGAGTGAGTTGTGTAGATGAGTGTTAGGATAATGTGAGAATGGTATATGATATATGGTAAGGTAATGGGTAGGGTAAACCAACATATGTTCTAAGATAGACTAGATACCTAGGATACCTATATTTCTTGGTAGGTTAACCTTAGATAGGATAGTATCTAGCTACCCTAAGGAGCCTAGGCTAGTATCTTGGGTATTAGCGGGGTTTCCTTTGTATTGGGCAAGGTATCGGGATTACCTTGGTAAGGGTAATGTAGGTTTTACCTAGAACTAAGGTATATGTGTTTAGAGTCTAAGATATAGTTAGAACTCGGTTTCCTTGGTTGGTAATGATCAAATATAGTGCTCCTAGACTAGTTTTGACTTTGGTTGACTTTTTGACCAAAAGTCAACAAAAGTCAACCGAGAGTCAAACTTAGCCTTTAAGTGACTAGATTTGACCGAAATCTAACCAGAGTTGACCAGTTGACTGAAAGTCAACTGTTGGTCAACATTAAACTAGTTTGACGTAAGGTTGACCTAGAGTTGACTAGAGTTGACCTGAGTTGACCAGGGTTGACCAGTTGACCAAAAGTCAACTGTAAGTCAACCTTTGACCCCGTTTGGCCTAGTTTGACTTGGATTGACTTCCTGTGACCTTGTTTGACCTTGGTTGTCCTAGTGTGACCTAGTTTAGCTTAGTATGACTTAGTTTGACCTAGATTGACCTGGTTTGACTTAGACTTGCATTCATGACTTAAATTAGTTTTCTTTTCAGTATAAAACCCTGTTTGACTTATAATATCTCATTTTAGTCTGTGATTACTCTGAGCGTCTGTTCACCTTATCAGCTTAGGACCACCGGCGAGTACATTCACTGATAGTTTTCATTGTCTTGATATCTGCTATATCCGATTCAGTTGTAGTGTCTTACTCGATTTCCAGTCACGAAAGTTCACGGACTAGTATATGTTGGATCATGACATGGGATGTTGTTCCTAGATTTTCATGGCATATTGGTACATATTCTGTTTTATTTCCATGTATTGGTATAGACACCAATTTCTAAGGGGACTTGCTACCCTCTTATGGAATCCCGTGTCATGACGTGTCATGTCCAGATCCATTATACTATTCGGGGATGGGGGAGTTATTAGTGGTTGTGTGATCAAAATTCCCACATTGTTCGATATATTGTTCATAGCTATACCCTCGCCTCACGACGGATAAAGCCTTACCCTACATCGTTCATAGCTTTCCATGGTGACCGGCCTTACCGCTCTATTATACATATTGTTTATAGCCGGTCGGATGGAAAGCCTGACCACATTTTCCCAAGCCGATCACATAACATACTAATAATTCAAGGTACCTATTATATTTATTATCGTAGGAGACTAGGCTCTATTGGGGAGAAGGGTTACAACCCCGGTCCTTGTTTAGTTTAAGGATTGTAACTCGGCTTCCGAATAGTTCCCAAGTCATTCTATATATATATTGTCGTCCCATTCAGTACTCACATCTTGATATATATTTTTTTTTGATTTTGTCTTATATTTCATTATACTGTCTCTTACAGAATTTGTCAATTCATATGGAACTGCTGTTGGTGTTTGTACTTGCTCATTTTCCTGACAGGATACCGTTGATAATTTTACAGATGATTCTGAGGCTGATTGCCCGACCTATTATGGGGACGGGTTAGATGGAGTAGACTTAGACCGTAGCTTGATAGTAGAGCCACTAGATTTTTCTTACCCTGAGTAGTGTAGCTTAGTTAGGTTTGCATGGCCTGCGAGCCAGCTAGTACTTTTCAGACTGTTGTACTTATACTTTATTCTGTGACTCTGTGGCGTTGTGTTTAGCTTTGGACTTGTGTGGATTTTGAACTTATTTCCTGCTTTCATCTATCCTATTTCCTTTCCATGCTATCTACCTTAGTTTTTACTTTGTGATTGAGACTGTATTGCCATGTCACCTCCATTCGGAGTGTATATACTGTACAGGTACATTTATCTGTTTTAGTCGTAGTATTTACAGACCCTATATACAGCGTTCTATCGCCGATTCTGTGGCGTAGGCTGGAAGTACCCACGTCTCGTGCCCTTACTCTAGGGTGCGGGTCGTGACACGTTTTTGTGGTGGCACATGCAGGTCAGTGTCGCAACTAGTACGATCTCGTAATGGTGCTCGACTTAGAGTACTAATTACGAGCCTACAATTAGGATGTAGGATCTAGGGTATGATAGGAGTTACTCAATCACATTTTAGGAAAATTTTGATCTTTTGATTACCATGACAATTCTTCTTGCATTTGAATTCAATTGTCCTCCTTTGATAATGTCTTATCTTGTGCCATATTGATCTCTTAGGTTTAATTCGTCTTCAGGATGACAGTGACTCATTCTCAGGCAGCAGGGCCTAGTGCGGTTCCAGAGAGGTCCGATCCAGGAGGTCTTCCACCTTCGGCTACAGGAGTAGCAGTCGAGAGAGCAGTAGCCTCAGTCCCTGCCCTTCAGGCAGGAGTAGCAGTGGCAGTTTCCGGAGGTCTTCCACCTTCAGCTGAGGGAGCTGCAGTTGAGGGAGCTGCCACCTCAGTCCCTGCCCTTCAGGCGGGAGCAGCAGTGATGGTTCTAGGAGGTCTTCCGCCTCCAGCAGTGAAACCGTCCATGGTCATTCCTGATATTCTTCCACCGCTGCCTCCGCTACCGATTGAAACTTAGGGGATGATGGCCCTTATGCCGCAGATGTTGCAGACTTAGAGTGCTCATATAGAGTTGTTACGATGGAGCATGGAGAACTCCCATCAACTGGCGATGGCAGCAGTAGAGAGGGGCACACCGGGTATAGTTCAGGGAGCCCCAGTTCAGCAGCAGGGTCAGGGGAGGCCTGGCACACACCTAGACTTCAGGAAGATGAGACCGAAGGAGTTCAAGGGCACCGAGGGTATCCTATATGCGGATGACTGGTTGGAGGATGTCCAGCGGAGCCTGGAGTTGGCAGAGGTCCCGAGAGGGCTTTGGGTGACGTCTGCAGCGAGCCAGTTTTTCGATATAGCTTTGACTTGGTTTCGCACGGATCCACGTGCATCGGGGAGGGATTTGACTTAGGAGAGCTTCAGGAAGCTCTTTAAGGAGAAGTTCTACCCAAATGTGGCCTTGACAGCTTTGGAGGGACAGTTTGCCAGTTTGGTGTAGGGGAACTTGTCGGTAGAGGAGTATGCAGCGGAGTTCTTCCGTCTGAGTAGGTTTACACCCAGTTTGATCCAGGATGAGGGGTACAAGGCCCGGAAGTTCCGGAGGGGCCTTATCCATGCAGTTTACACTCGTACATCTGGGCGACGTGATGCGACGTTCGAGCAGATTCTGATGGAGGCGTAGATCGCAGAGGAGGACTTCAGCCTGAAGCCGAAGAGGGGCAGCGGTGTTCTAGGAGCGAGCTCGAGCATGGGGCCGGCAAAGCGCCCTCATTTCCCGCAGAGGCAGATTCAGCAGCAGCCTCAGTTGCAGTTTCAGCAGGCACCGACGCGTGCCCAGCAGCACCAGGGACAGGACCAGAGGAGGGCCATCCAGTGTGCCTTCTGCAAGAGGATGGGGCACACCCGAAAGGTTTGTAGGATGAAGCTGGGAGTTTGTTTATTCTGTGGAGCTCGAGACAACCAGATGAAGGACTGTGCTGTCCGTGCAGCCAGACAGGCAGGCTAGGACAGAGTACAGCAGGCTAGAGGAGGCCAGCAGGGGTGAGCTTTCTCCATGACAGTTGAGCCTGATGGAACTGGGGATTCCCAGGACCCTTTCTTTGGTGTGCGTATTGATCGATAGAACGATAAACAGATCTAATACGTGTTCTAACCCTTCATAGGCGGAAACTAGGGTTCACGAATTATACCTGCGGTGGAAAGAAGACAAGTAATTCCTGGCAATCTCGAGCGGACGACCCAAAGATCTTCTGCACGTATTCCTTCCTCGAGTTGGACGTCGTGTGGGCGACGATCTCCCAACCTTTTCTTCTCCTTGGCAGTACTCTCTTTATCACCTTACGTGAATCACGAATTTAGAGAAAATTTCAGATTTCTGATCACTAATCTGGCAACCAGAGAATAGAGGATATATATAGGCTACGGCAGGGACCATGAGAAGAAATTAGGGTTAGGCCTCCTAACGGATATAGATATCCCATTTTCAGCCCGAACACACAATCCAGGCCCATTAACAATAGCTCGGTCCACTAATGAGCTATTGTTGCACTACCTCCCTAATCCCAAATTATGTTTGTGGGCTCCTTTTATTATATGCTCGTTTGGATCTCCATGTTAAGATATCGTATGTCCGTCGATCAATTAAGTTACTGACAACTATATTGATTCGACATCTTTTATTCTTAAGTAGTACCACTCAACTTTATTTGTCATGTCGGATATAATCCACCTGCAGGGTTTACATGACAATCCTTATAAGCTCCTTAAGAGGACATCATCAACCCGATGTATCGGGACATTGATTCCATTTATAATCAACAGCCCATCATACATACAATGTTATTCAATTCATAGAGGTTGTTGATCCATAATGAATCTCACTCTTTTATGAGTCAAAGTAATGCATATTGCATATACATGTCCATTATTATATCTGGAATAAGAGTACAAGCATCCATAATAACAGAGGTGTTTGTTCTCTTATGTAGTCAGTACAAAGAGAACAACCTCAAGTGGTCCTGTTCAACACATACAAAGTGTACTAGTGTAAACCTATAGTCAAGATAGACTAATACCAGATTACACTACAACCTTTCCAATAGATTGTCTAAGTCCATCTAGGTTGCGAACTATTTATATACTCCATAGGAAACTGATAATATGATCTTCTGTGTGACACCACACACCATATTATCTACAATATAGAATATCAGACATTTGCATTAATACTTGCAACAAATACAATATGCAAACATTTGCCCATATGATTTTCATTCAAAATTTAAGGAAATAAGGTTACTACAAAAGTGATGCTTTTAGTATATAACCCTAACAGAGCCTACTCAGGCAGTAGAAGAGCAGATAGCAGGTTCCAATGTTTCGAATCCCTTTTTCGCATTTGCCTTCTTATAAACTGTCTTGAACTTCGATTCTATCTGTTCTTTGATCGTTAGATAAAATTTTGTTCTTGTGATGTGATATTCTTCTGAGATAAGTCGTATGGGCTAGGTCGTCTCAATTATGAGATTTTAGAATCCTCTAGGGTCATTCTAGCAGGCATAATGAGGACATATAGTCGGATTATGGTCGTATTTCTCGGGTGTGGGAATTTAAGATTTTTGCTGCCAAGCATGCGGCAATGCAAAAATTTTAAAAACCAAAATTCTAGAGGTATGTACCGTAGTTGAGGACTGTGGTTATCGTAGCCTTGCTCACTGGCATGACGGAGATTCTGAGTATCATGATGATTGGACAGACACATACGATTGTCGATTTGCATGATTTTTCTATGTTTATTTTAATTAATTTTTGAGGATGATTCTTTTAAGGTGGATTTTTATTTGAGAGTAATTTTAAATTTTATAATTTTAGTCATTAAAATTTATGCTTTGATTTTTGAGATTTAAAATTATTTTAAATTTTAAGCCATGACTTGTGATTTTGATAATTTACTATTGTTTGGTTTTAATTCCGAGGACAAAATTTTTTTTAAGATGGATAGATTTATCACCCACAATTTTCAGAAATAGGGGTATTTTTGTCATTTTTTTAGAATATTTTTGAAATTATTTATTTATTTATGATATTATTTTGGGGTTATTTGAGTCGGGTTCAAATTTCAAATCAATCCGACTTGTATCGGGGACCCGGGGTAGTTTTGACTCTTGTGGGACCCACACATTAGTTAGCCATGGCCCACATGATATTAATTTTTAGTTAGTACTTAGACTAATTATTATGGATAGGGTTTGGTTAGATTAGAGTTTTTAGAATTACTAAAATAGCCCCGACTTAAACCCTTTTCCTTATATTTAATTAAATAGGCTAGTTGGGGGTATTTTAGACTTTGCAAATAGGGGGATATTGGACCATACATGGCCGGCCCTAGCATGAGAGGGAGGAGAGAGACCCTTGTTATTCTCTACTTTATTTTCCTCTCTCTAGTTCTTCCCCAAATTTCTAGAGAGAGTTTCCATTGATTTCTCCACCAAATCTCTTCATTCTTCCACTCAACCTTCTTCTTTTCTTCTCTACTCAAGCCGAGGAGGAAGCTTGCCAAGTTTGGGAGGAGTCGGAGCTCGTTTGTGTCCATTCGGGATTCCTACGAGTCGGTGTCGCATCGGGAAGGCTTTTCTTCGATTCGATCTACCGGGAGGTATAAATCCCTTCTCCTTCTCATTCTTCTCATGCATTTAGGTTGATTTTGACCCATAGGAATGACCCCCATGGTTGTGTCTCCATTTGTGTCCATTTCGTGTCTATTTGGAGACATATAGGTGTGTCCTATGTGTAGGCTCGTGTCCTAGTGGGAAAATCCCTATTTGGATGCATGTAGATTATATATATTGTTTAAATGTTGTTTTAATATTAAATCTCAAATTTCTAATAGTTTTGAGATGAGTTTTCTAAGTATCATATTGTACCATATTTATTTACCTATATATTGTATATATATGTGGGTTATATATATGTTATTCTATATTTTTTTTTTTTTTTATATATATGTTATTCTATATATATATATATATATATATATATATATATATATATATATATATATTGGCTTATATATATATATATATATATATATATGTATATATATTATGGTGTGTAATGTGTGTATTTCTCTATGTTGTGGGTATGGTGTAGGTTCGGCCAAAGGGAAGAAAGATTGGATGTGTGTTAGTTGAGTTGAATGATGTGTATGTGTGTTTTATGGAGGGTGTTTGAGAGTTTGTTTGGGAGAGAGTTTGAGAGGGGAATGAGTGTAGAGTTTAGAGAGGTAAATAGGAGTGGAGAGTGGTGTTAGGGGGGGAACCAACTGCTAACAGTAGCTATACCAGCAGCAGTATGCTGTCTCATTGACAGCCATTTGGCCCCATAAAAACCTGACACTAGCAGCCCCTTAACCATCTATATGGCTGTCCATTTTAGCTCCCCTTAACAGTCTAATAGCTACCCAATACCAGTCCATTTCAGCCATGGTCCAGCACCCCTTAGCAGTCCCATATGCTGTCCCTAAAATCAGCCTAATAGCAGTCCATTTACACCCAATATCAGTCCCTAAAACCCTCCAAAATTAGCCACATTGTTGTCTCCAACCCCATGAATACAGTCCCCATAACATGCCCATTCCAGTCCTAAATGACAGCCTCCTTAACCACCCCTTTGCTGTCCAAATTTCAGTCCTAAACACACCCACTAAATGCCCCTAAACTCAGTCCATTTGCACCCCCCAAAACAGCCTAATAGCTGTCCTAATCAGCCCATCAAACCACCTATTAGCAGACCCTAAAAACCTGTCCATTAGCACCCTTTGCTGTCCAAATATTTCAGCCCTATATGCATACATGTGTAATTGTGTGTATGAGTTAAATATGAGTATGGCATGTGCCTATAGGTGTTAGCCTATATGTAAGCCTAGATGAGAGTCTATGAGTGTTGTGTCATGAGTGATATAAGTGAGTGAGTGTGTGAGTGAGTTGTGTGGATGAGTGTTAGGATAATGTGAGAATGGTATATGATATATGGTAAGGTAATTGGCAGGGTAAACCAACATATGTTCTAAGATAGGCTAGATACCTAGGATACCTATATTTTTTGGTAGGTAAACCTTAGATAGGATAGTATCTAGCTACCCTAAGGAGCCTAGGCTAGTATCTTGGGTATTAGCGGGGTTTCCTTTATATTGGGCAAGGTATCGGGATTACCTTGGTTAGGGTAATGTAGGTTTTACCTAGAACTAAGGTATATGAGTTTAGAGTCTAAGATATAGTTAGAACTCGATTTCTTTGGTTGGTACTGATCAAATATAGTGCTACTAGACTATTTTGACTTCGTTGACTTTTTGACCAAAAGTCAACAAAAGTCAACCGAGAGTCAAACTTAGCCTTTAAGCGACTAGATTTGACCGAAACCAAACCATAGTTGACCAGTTGACTGAAAGTCAATAGTTGGTCAACATTAGACTAGTTTGACCTAGGGTTGACCTAGAGTTGACCAGAGTTGACCAGTTGACCAAAAGTCAACTGTAAGTCAACCTTTGACACCGTTTGACCTAGTTTGACTTGGATTGACTTCCTGTGACCTTGTTTGACCTTGGTTGTCCTAGTGTGACCTAGTTTAGCTTGGTATGACTTAGTTTGACCTAGATTGACCTAGTTTGACTTAGACTTGCATTCATGACTCAAATTAGTTTCCTTTTCAGTATAAAATCCTGTTTGACTTATAGTATCTCATTTTAGGTCTGTGATTACTGTGAGCGTCTGTTCACCTTATCAGCTCAGGACCACATGTGAGTACATTCACTGATAGTTTTCATTGTCTTGATATCTGCTATATCCGATTTAGTTGTAGTGTCTTACTCGATTTCTAGTCACGATAGTTCACGGACTAGTATATGTTGGATCATGACATAGGATGTTGTTCCTAGATTTTTATAGTATATTGGTACATATTCTGTTTTATTTCCATGTATTGGTATAGACACCAATTTTTAAGGGGACTTGCTACCCTCTTATAGAATCCCGTGTCATGACGTGTCATGTCCAGATCCATTATACTATTCGGGGATGTGGGAGTTATAAGTGGTTGTGTGATCAAAATTCCCACATTAATCTATACATTGTTCATAGCTATACCCTCGCCTCACGGGTAAAGCCTTACCCTACATCGTTCATAGCTTTCCATGGTGACCGACCTTACCGCTCTATTGTACACATTGTTCATAGCCGGTCGGATGGAAAGCCTGACCATATTTTTCCAAGCCGATCACATAACACACTAATAATTCAAGGCACCTATTATATTTATTATCGTAGGAAACTAGGTTCTGTTCGAGAGAAGGGTTACAACCCCGGTCCTTGTTTGGTTTAAGGGTTGTAACTCGGCTTCCGAATAGTTTCCAAGTCATCCTATATACAAATTGTCGTCCCATTCAGTACTCACATCTTGATATATATATTTTCTGTTGATTTTGTCTTGTACACTATCTTTTATAGAATTTGTCAATTCATATGGAACTGTTGTTGGTGTTTGTACTTGCTCATTTTCCTGACAGGATACCATTGACAATTTTACAGATGATTCTGAGGCTAATTTCACGACCTATTATTGGGACGGGTTAGATGGAGTAGACTTGGACCGTGGCTTGATAGTAGAGCCACTAGATTTTGCTCACCCTGAGTGGTGTAGGTTAGTTAGGTTTGCCTGCCCTGCGAGCCAGCTAGTACTTTTTCAGACTGTAGTACTTATACTTTATTCTGTGACTCTGTGGCGTTGTGTTAAGCTTTGGACTTGTGTAGATTTTGAACTTATTTCCTGCTTTTATCTATCATATTTCCTTTCCATGCTATCTACCTTAGTTTTTACTTTGTGATTGAGACTGTACTGCTATGTCACCTCCATTCGGAGTGTATATACTGTAGAGGTACATTTATCTGTTTTAGTCGTAGTATTTACAGACCCTATATACAGCGTTCTACCGCCGATTCTGTGGCGTAGGCTGGACGTACCCACGTCTCGTGCCCTTACTCTAGGGTGCGGGTCATGACAATCTTCACAAAACAGTCGAGTGCTACGTTGACGATATCGCCGTCAAAAGCCGTCTTCGGGGTGATCACCTACAATACCTGAAGACAGTCTTCGATCTCATGAGGGCGCATCAGCTTAAGATAAACCCTGCTAAATCCTTCCTCGAGGTTTCTAGTGGAAAATTATTGGGTTTCATTATCACTGCAAAGGGCATTCACGTCGATCCCGAGGACCAAAGCCATCCTTGACATGAATCCTCCTAAGAACCTTAGAGAACTTCGAGGCCTACAAGGACGTCTCGTATACATCTGAAGGTTCATTGCAAACCTTTCCAGGAAATGCCAACCCTTCACTAAGCTCATGAAGAAGGGAGCCTCCTGTGTCTGGACGGAAGAATGTAAGAAAGCTTTTGACGACATTAAAGCTTATCTGATGAGTCCCCCAGTTCTGGTGGCACCAGTCGAGGCAAACCATTCTTGCTCTACGTCCGTGCAGTGGACCATTCCATTGGCACTTTGTTGGCCCAGAACAACGAAGCGGGCCATGAGCAGACTATCTACTACCTAAGCAGGATAATGGTCGGGGCCAAACAATGGTACAACCCCGTCGAAAAAGAATGTATAGCTCTGGTGTTTGCCATCCAGAAGACTCGCTATTATGTCTCGGGACAGAAACTTTATGTCATATCCCGAGTCAATCCACTCAGAGTCCTCATGGCAAAACCGGGGGCACTAAACTCCCGATTAGCTACTTGGGCGATACTCTTGACACCATATGACATGGTATTTGTCCCGTAAAAGGCTGTCAAGGGCCAAGAACTGGCCGATTTCCTAGTCGTGCACCCAATTTCCGAATCATCCAGACTCTATGATGTGCGAGAATCAAACATCATCGAAGAGAACCCCGTTTGGCGGATGTTCTTCAATGGTGCCTCTAGAACTGGCTCCAAAGGCCAGGTTATTGCAGGAGTGGGGGTGGTCATGATCTCCCCCGACAAGCTAGTCATCCAGCGTGCCTACTCTCTTTCAGAGCCGTGCTCCAACAATGTTACGGAGTACAATGCCCTCATCATGGGACTCCAGTTGGCAAATCAGCTTGGGGTAGATTACCTCGAATCTTACAGCGACTCAAAACTCGTC
The DNA here is from genome assembly GCA_029216955.1 of Iris pallida. NCBI lineage: Eukaryota > Viridiplantae > Streptophyta > Magnoliopsida > Asparagales > Iridaceae > Iris > Iris pallida. Next base: position 9,711,280 of record JANAVB010024994.1, read on the forward strand.
GTCAATCAAGTTCGAGGGCAATACGATGTTTGCCATGAAGACCTCATCCCCTATCACAAAGCAGTACTGGACATTATCTCAACCTTCGTTGAGTTCTTCATATAACACGTGCCTCGGCTGCAAAACTTAAAAGGTGACGCTCTGGCTGGCCTCGTAGCCTCATTGGCTGTACCAGTCGTGACTCAATACTTCATTACAGTATTGGGTCAGGATTTGGCTTGTCCCAGAAATAATCTGTGCATACGGACAACTCATGCCATGGCCACAAATACCAGTATTAACGTCAGAGACTGGAGATTCTCATTCTTCGACTTTGCCATCTACGGAATCCTCCCAGAAGACCCAAAAGAGGCAGTCTCAGTTAGAAGGCATTTCCTCCGGTTCTATTATGATACGGCCACTAAAATGCTGTACCAACGATCCTACGATGGACTTTTCCTCAGATGTCTATCAACCGAAGAAGCTGCTGAAGCCCTTCGAGAAGCTCATGATGGAACATACGGAGCTCATCAACCAGGTCCTAAGCTACAGGACCGACTCCGACTTATGGGCTATTACTGGCCCACCATGATGGCTGATGTTGTTGAGTATGCAAAGAAATGTCGTGCTTGCTAGCTACACGTCGACTTCATCCATAGACCGTCAGAGTCTCTACATCCTACGGCCGCCTCCTGGCCATTCGAAGCCTGGGGCATGGACATAGTAGGACCTATCACCCCTCCCTCATCCAGGGGACACCGCTTTATCCTAGCAGTCACCGACTACTTCTCTAAGTGGACAGAAGCTGTGCCACTGATGGAATTAAAAAGTTCAAAGGTGATCGGCATCATCAAGCATCACATCATCTACCGTTTTGGGGTACCCCGGAGGATCATCCACGACAACTATCCATAATTTATCAGCTATGCATTCAGTAGATTCCGCGACAAGAATCGTATTCAGAATGTGGCATCAACCGCCTACAATCCGGCAGCAAACAGATTGGCTGAAGCTTTATTAAAACCATCGTCAAGCTACCCAAAAAGGTTATGTCATCCAACAAGCGTGATTGGGATAAGAAGCTCGGTGAATGCCTTTGGGCCTAGCACACAACGGTACGAACCCCGACAGGCAACACACTATTCTTCTTGGTCTATGGGAGCGAAGCGGTATTGCAGCTAGAAATCCAGATACCCTCACTCCGACTGGCGATTACAAATCAGCTGACAGAAGAAGACAATCAACGTCGCCGTCTGTAAGAGTTGGAAGCGTTGGACGAAAATGCCTCTTGGCTCAACATCGCATCGAACTTTATCAAGCCCGTATCTCACAGGCTTTTAACGAAAGTGTCAAACAGAGGACTTTTCAAGTAGGTGACTTGGTTCTGGCAGTCAGAAAATCGATGGTAATGACTCACAAAATACTGGAAAAGTTTGAACCCAAGTGGAAGGACCCTTCACATAGAGACGGTATACTCAAAAGGTGCTTACCATCTCGCTCAACCTAATGAGGACTTGTTCATGATGCCCATCAACGGCAAGTTCCTGAAGAAATACTATTCTTGACGCCCGTCGAAAATATACTATCCTCTCCCAAGAAGGGATAACCTCGTGAACTTGACAAAACCAGGTTCACACCCCTTTCTTTGATAATGATGTGCTTCTGGAACCCAGTTGTTTCGTTGCATTCCCAGTAGAAGAACAACCATGTCCATATCACCTCTGAGTTGCTTCTCTACACCCTATTAAGCAGGATTTTTTGGTACGTAAGATCATGCTCGTTACTATGTTTACCATGTCCATATTACCTCTGAGTAAACATCCCGTACAACGATCCCCGAGTTGTTGCACATCAGCCATAGAACATCCACGTCCATACCACCTCTGAGTTATTACATAAATCCCCACAGAGTTCACTCCTACCACGTCCATATCACTCTAAGTAGGAAAACTCCACCATTTAACGCCATATTTACCATGTCCATATTACCTCTGAGTAAATATGTCTGTCCTCTCCCTCAACTTATTATCCGTACCTAACACCAAGGTACGCCAAGGATGATAAGTCTACATAAAATCTCCAGCAGAATTACCCCATATTCACCACGTCCATATTACCTCTGAGTGAATGTGTCGATGCCCTCCATGAGTAACTTATTATCTGTACCTAGAAACCCAGGTGCGCAAAAAATAATAGGTCCACCAAAAATCACAGATTCATCACAAGAATGAACAAAGCAAAATTTTTTTTATTTCTTTAAAACATGAAGTAGAAGGACTACGTTTGCAAAAGAAACAGACATGTACGTCTCTAACTAAAAGCAACAAAATACAGGTCAAAAGAACTAAGGGGTCAACGGACAGCTCGTCAATACGACGCTTTAAACCTTCGGCCCTGGCCTCTATAGTCACCAAAATGCGATGCTCAGCTTCACAACGCATCGTCTGTCTGGCCTCAGAAGCAAGATCAGCCGCATATTTTTCGTCCAACTCCTTCTTTTAACGGAATAGGAATGCCATATAGCGAGTGAAATTTGCCGCCTCTTCTTTAAGCTGGACATGATCAGCCTGTGCTCATTCAGAATCAGCCAAAAGTTGGACACGCTATCCTTGAAGAAGACAAATCTTGGCGTCAATCTCCACTATGCTGGCATTCAGAGATTTCTACGGATTGGCTTTCTCCTCCATCGACGAGGACAACCTCTGCTCCTTGGCCTCAGCACTGGCCAACTCTTGCTCCCAGATAGCCATTGTGTCAAAGTAGGCTGACTTGACTTCAGCCACAATCTTGTTCTGCTCCTCCGCTATCAAAGCAGAAAGATCATTCCGACGAATGTTCCGGAGTTCTATAAGACGAAGATCGAGCTCAGCGATAGTGGCTTTCAAGATCTCGGCCATATGGTCATGGCCTCGGTGACTACGGATCTGCTGGATAAATGAGATAGCCATTGCCTTCGCAGTCATGAAACTCCCGCTTCCATCCAACACAGCCGACACTCCCCCTTTTGTTGACAATCATATGCTTCTGGAGCCCAGTTGTTCTGTCACATCCTTTCCCAAGTAGAAGAACAACCATGTCCATATCACCTCTAAGTTACTCCTCTACACCCCGCAGAGCTGAATCTTACACCCCGTAAGATCACGCTAAGTACTATGTTTACCACGTCCAAATTACCTCTGAGTAAACATCCCGTACAACAACCCTCGCATTTTTGAACATCAATCATAGAACATCCATGTCCATATCACCTATGTGTTGTTCTTTGTATCCCCACCAAGTTCATTCCTACCACGTCCATATCACCTCTGAGTAGGAAAGCTCTACCATTACCCTATATTTACCATGTCCATATTACCTCTGAGTAAATATGTTGGTTCTCCCTCTCAACTTATTATTTGTAACTAAAACCCAGGTACACGAAGGATGACAAGTCAACATAAAATTTCCAGTGGAAGTACCCCAACCTATCACGTCCATACTACCCACACCTAAACATCTCTACTGTTCATGCTTCTTGTTCAAAGTATTTCAAAACTTGTCCAAAAGTTTTAAAAACTTTGAAGGGGGTCTTGTAAAGCATGAAAAAGGGGATTACTTTTAATCCTACATCAGAAAGGAGAAGATGGGAAGTCTCATTCCACTCTATATATAGAGCCCCTTGCCTCCTTTGAAATGGGAACCCAAAAAAAGGGAGCCCATTTTCAGGGAGTCGTTCAAGCCACAAAAAGTTGCAACAGTGTCTCTTCTTCTTCTGGATCGGCTGCAAGTTCTTCACTTGCCATCTTGGCAAGGAAAAGTTGGGCTACTACGAAGAAATCCAAGATGGCATGGGCCATGCGCCCTCAATGTGCTATGCCAGCAACCAGCCAGAAACGTGCACTAAAAACCACACGCACGACTAATAGCTGGATGTACAGAAGTTGACTCAGGCGCTTTCGTACCCAGAATGGGTCAATACTTAAAGTCCTCCTTCCACTTGGGTGCATTTCATGCGTTTGAACCAAGTTAGGGGGAGAATCACTCATACACTCACCCCGACACTTGGCTTTGCCATGCGCCTGAAGAGGGTGCAAGTGTGAACTTCTTCTCACATGATTTGTGTAATGTGATCATCCACAAACACAGATGAGGAGAGCTGACCATTAAGCACGATGCACCCCTCGGGGGTACACTTGTGCCATGGTCACCATCATCTGTTATTGTTACAAGACAGTGGCTCCACCACCAAGGCAGTTTACGTTCTAGCGACTTTAATCTGTTGCACCTATCCAACATTATCTCTAACTAGGTGCATCACTCTGACGTCTCAGCCAAGCACATTAGTCTGCAGGTGCATCGTCCTCCCTCGTCAGAGCGAGTCACTTTCTTATCAAATACACAGGCGCATCTGCCAGCATGGGGCTCTTCCATCGTAATGAGGCATGGGCACATCAAACCTAAACTATGCATTCAATTCGGCATTCGATGTCGTCTCATAGAAGAAAACTGCCAGCAAAGGGCTCGAACGTAAACTATCATGTCCATTCCCGACGTATCTCAGTTTTCTGAAGGAGTTCATCGTCAAAGCTTCTTCGAACAAGGGGATCCACAACCCACCGTACAATATCTTGCCACCGAGGAGGATCAGTCAAATTCATCTTCGTCGAGAAGTTGAGAGAAAGACAAACAAAACTCTCTCTCAACTGTTCTTATTTATAGACCGGGCAAATCAAACCCATGCGCCAAGTGGCAACCTTCCCAAAGTCAGTGCAACGAACTTGCATTTATGGTGATGAATCTGCCTCTTCAAATTTAGCCAAGTCAAACAACCATTAAACGCCTAGAAGAACTCAACAGATGGGCCAAAGAGGATACGACACGTGGCAGATGCGTCGTCGACATAATGAACCCCCTACTGATACGCCATGTGGTACATAGACCCATGCGCCCAGATCGGAATTAACCGATGCGCCCCTTTCAAACTTGTCATCATCAAGCATTTAATGCTGAGTGACAAAGGTGGCAATACATCTTCCAAAGAGTCGTCCAATCAGCCGCCCTTTGCAGAAAACGAAGAGGTGCTGACATCAGCACCATCATTACACTTTTGGTCGGCTACAGTTGTCCTTACCACGTGGCCGATCATTCATCCACATGCGCCTAACAACCATGCACCCAGAAGACTGTTTGCGCCTCAAAAGCCATACACCTTCCAGACTTACTCCTGATCTCAAGACAGAAGTCAAGTCTCTGCATGCGCTTCTATAGCCATGCGTCCAAAAGCTCTACAAGCACCTCAAAAGTCATGCGCCTGGACTTCCCTATGACTCCTAAAAGTCATAGATCAAGTCACCCCATGCGCCTGATCCTAGGCACATCCTGATGTGAAGCCCTACATGCACCTCAAAAGCCATGCCCCCAGACTCACTCCTGATCCCTAAAGACAGCAGCTCAGTCCTCTCCATACGCCCGATCCTAGGTGCATCAAGACAGATCACTCTCCCCCAAATCCGAGATCTTTGAGCCATGAACACGTGCCACGTGTCATTTGACTCAGTTCTGCCTACGAATGGGTACTAACCACCTAAGATATCAGCAACAACCGAATCTTCACAACTGCCACGTGTCAGCTCTACCGCATCCCAATGCAGTAATTTAAACAGATTCGAGATGCATCATCCATGCGCCTCCGCCAGCATCTGCTACGTGGCGTTTCCACACCCAGGCGCATCCTACATATGTGCGTAGAGGTAGCTCAGTCTGCTATCTATAAATATAAGGATTATTCCTTTATCCAGAGACACAAACAAAGATATATATATACGGAGATATATCCATAGATCATATTTAGAGAGCAGGAGAGACTTTGCGTCTTCTTTCCCTCAACATGCTCCAACATCCAGAGCAACCCGGACCTTCAGAGAATTCAAGATCGTCGTCAGATCGTCAACGGAGTCAACGTATTACCACTCGCTCCATCAATACAATTCTCGGATAAAAATAAAAGTGTACTCAAAGGACTACATCTAAGTCCTACATTGTATATTGTTCTGTTTGTAATCGAAATACAAAAGTTTTAATAAAAAAAATCATTGTCACATCTCTTTTTTGATGGCGAACACTCATCATATCCCCTCATTTCCCTGTAGACTGATGCATGCTTCCCTGTCTCCAACAGTAGCTAAGGTACCAAAGGACTGATACAAAGCTCTTACCTGTGATCCCCTATTCTATCAGTTAGTACTCAAATGACATGCAAGATGGTCCCTCACCCTTCATCTAGTTATTATTTAACAGTTAGGCTCATAGTGTCCCCTATATAACTGCTACCTACTAATATAAGTATGATACATGTATATGCGTACATGGAGGCACCCACAATAATTAAGTATCAGAGACAGTCATCCCCTATGGACTGACACCCTATCCATTCACTAATACAATATATATATATATATATATATATATATATATATATATATATATATTAAAAAAAAAAAAATATATATATATATATATATTAAACCAAGGCTCAAAATGCCGAAGCCTGACGCGTATACAAGGCATACAAACAAGCCTATACAAGTATACCATAAAAAGAAACTGAGAGGGAGAAAGGCAGCTCGATCCTCTAAAGCTAAGGGTGGATCGAGGACCAGAATGTTTTCGGACCGTGGGAGCAGAGGGTGCTCCGTTTACGATATTGCTTGAAGACTTCCCGAATGAGCTGGTCGGCTGATTATTGGTGTCCCTCGTATCTCGCCTTGTTACGATTCTTCTAAATCGCCCACGTAGCAGCCGCTGCTACGATCTGGTGGCCGTGGGATGCTGACCCCCAGCTGGCCAGCAGATCGTGCAAGCGTCCACCACCTGGGGTTATGTTGTAGTACTGGTTGAGGTTCCTCCAGATCCTGCCCGGAAGGCTCCCCTCCTAGAAGATGTGGTCTATAGTCTCCATCTGGCGGTCTGAACAGCAGTTCCAGGCTGACGCTAAACTGATCCCGATTGAGTTTAGGATCTCGTCGGTCGACAGTTTCTTTCTATATATATATATATATATATATATATATATATATATATATATATATATATGAACATATCAGTTATCCTAATCCTCACTAACCCGAGCCATACTCCCCCTTTTCAGGAACTGTTGTGTCATCTTACACTACTCGAGCCCCAGTTCTCCTAGTGTGCTGCCATAAGGTGAAACAACTACTGCTACTACTTCTACGGCCTTAAATGCCTAAGCCATACTCTAAATTACATTAAGACTGATACAGTAGAAAAGAGGACTGATACAAGCATTTGGATTTGTACAGTGGTATAGGATCACTCTAATTTATATTGGCATCGGATACATCAAGTTAAGAAGGCTGTTACTAAATCTAATGGTTGATATAAAGGTAGGCAAGGACTGTTACAGTAACATCCCCTCAATCTCCCCAATTCCCTGTCTGACCTCTCTTTAAACTCGAGCCTACAATACTAACTGATACATCAAATTATATACTGAAAAAGAGTACGTATCAAGGCCCCCAATTGATACTTGATACAAAGAGAGGCCGAGACATATGAACTGAAACAATCATGTATAGGATAGAAATATAAACAAGGACTACTACTAAGGTTCAACCAAACCCAAGCCCCTATATTATTTGTGCATTGATACACACTCTGCAGAGGGACTGAGACAAGGTAATTAAGGACTAAAACCATTAGATAGTATGGGACTGATATTGATTCCAATTAGGACTGGAGCTATTGCCTCAATCTCGAGCCCCTATAACTAAGGTAATAAGTCTTATATGGGACTGAACATAATGAATGACTGAACCCTTAGCACTATAGGACTGACCTATATGTTCTAAAGACTGAACAACATATAATTCCCCCTTAACACACAACTACTGCAACTCTAAGGTATCCCCCTTCTCCTTATAGTTGCTGCTATGCTTGCTTAAAAAAAATTTATGTGCACCCAAGTGTGCACAATTCCTATTCTTCCTAAACCTTTCATAGCCTACAGTTGACCTGCCCCTAAACATCCCTGCATCATTGCGTATTGCCCAGGTTTCACATCCTCTGCCTACTGTAGTTGGCGCCCTGCCTAAACCCTACTTGTGTAACATAGGGAAGAACTCACTTACCTGACACACGAAGTCCATACTATCTATACTCAATTTCGCTCATAGATTAACTCATTCTAACACTCACCCACTGCCACTCTCAACCCACTAATTCATCACTTATTGGCACACAACCTAAGATACTCTCACTATTTCCTAATACACTCACAAGCCAAAATAGTGCCCATATTGGCACAACAACATCTACCTCCCCCTTACCACAGGACTCTCACCTGAACTTATCCACTTTAATGGTCACCTACCAAACACTCAAGACACATTCTTACCTATACTAATTACTCACTGTCACCATGGACATTCCTCCCTCTATTCTCTCTTATACATACATATATACATACACATACCTACATATATTTAGATACTTAGAACTCCCATATACCTATCCTAATGAGCAAACTAAGCTATTCATGAGTACAAAACTGAAATGCAAACCTAGAATGGCCAACTTGTCATTTGACAAATATTTGGTGGTCACAGCCTCGTAACTACCTAAATGACACCATTCTAATCTATAGAACTATTGGGAATGGGTCCTCTATCACCTATTCCACCACCAACAGGGTTGGTTCTAGCCATTTGAAGGGTCTCCTATATAAATATATTAAATTTGACCATGGAAATGAGAGTCTAGAGAGTTATACCTATGTAAAAAAGAGCCTACACAAGGACCGACGAATTTCAAGAAGATGGAGCAAGAAGTGGCTCCCAAATCCTTCCTAGGGCCTCCACCAAGGCTTCTTGAGCTCCCAAAGTCCTTAGCACACCAAGGAAAGGAAGAAAGGAATTTTTGGGAGAGTGTGGAATAAGGAATGAGTAGGAAACCCTAGGTTGATATGGAGGTTGCCATTTGTGGCTTGTGGGGGTTTATATAGGGTCTTGCTAAGCCCTAAACTCATCATGACACTTTGTATTATGAAGGTCTTTAAGGGAATTAAGTGGTTTGGCTCTAATTAGTGTTTCCATCTTAATTATCCATGACTAGGGTCCAACTTAAAATATAATTTCTAATTTATGAATTAGGGTTAAATGTCATGCTAGATGGCACATTAACGACAAATTTTTATTTTGTCAAAAATAACCCTAGTCTGGAAAAGTGGTAGTTACAAGTTATTTTATTGACAATTCAATATTATTTGTAGAATTATACAAATTCAAAGGAACGATACTCTTCGCCTCGTTTATTAGTCTTTTGAGTTGTTGTCCTATTTGACGCTCAGCTTCAGCCTTGGAGTCCTTGAACTTCTTGAAAGTTTCATCTTTTAATTTGAGAAGATAGACGAACACATATTTCGAGAAGTCATTGATAAATGTAATAAAGTAATTCATCTCGACCTTTGTGGACAATTGCTTGAAATTACTGATATCTGAGTGCACCAAATCGAGAAGATCTGTGCATCGGTTTACCTATCTGGATGACTTCCTTACAATCTTAATCTACGCACAGACTTCACATTTCTCTGCTTTCTTACCCCCATATTTAGAGATAAGAACTAAACATGATATCTTGTTAATTCTTTCATAATAAACATGTCCTAGTCTATTGTGCCATAACTCAAGAAAGTAACCAGAAACAGACACATGATTAACACTTTCAAAAGAAGTTATAACTTGAAAGTTAAATATTCCTTCAGTATAGAAAGCCTTCCCAAAGTATTCTTATTTGTAAGAGATCACCATCTGACCAGTATTGATGTCCATCCTCAAGTTAGCATTGTACAACAAACTCCTAGATATCAAGTTCTTTGCTATCATCAGTACATGCTTCATGTTCTCCAGGCTAAGTAACTTCCCTAAAGTTAGTTTTAGCACCATTGTCCCGATTCCTAAAACTTCTGCTTGATACTTCTTTACTACCGAGACCTTTTTAAAAATAAGTTTGTACGTGGTGAACAACTCATTGTGAACAACTTATTATTTAAACACATGTTGCAAAATGCACCAGTATCTACCCACCCGTCAGTGTCCACACCAGATGACTCAACCTGCACAATCATAGCCACCAAATTAAGCTTACATTGATTTTTTGGTTCGGGCTTGGGTCTGCAATCATTCTTGAAATGATGCTTCTTACCACAATTGAAGCAAGCTATGTCATTTTTGGACTTTGGCTTGAAAGAAGCTAACTTCACCTTCAAATGGTTAAAGTTCTTCTTCTTCTTATGTGAGGCCTTATGTTTGCCCTTTGAGTCTCCAATTTTACTATATTTGCCTTGAAAAACTGTTTGAATAAAGTATCCACTTTTATTTGGCCCCTGGCTTTATCTATAATATGAATCTAGTATAGAAGGTCTTTTAGCTGGATCTCTATCTTTTTGTAGTACATGTCAGTTGTGAATTTGTTCCAACTAGGAGGGAGCTTAGAGACAATGACCCATACCATGAACTTGTCTTCTTACTTCATACCTTTCTCCTCATGCTATTGCTTCAACATTAGTAGTTCTTTGACTAGGGGAAGCATTGTCTTCTCATCTACAGATTGCATCTTCAAAAATTTGATACCGAAATGGATCTTTGATATCTTCTCATAATCTTTGTATTGTTTTTCAAGAGACTTCTAAATGTCTTTTGCAAACTCATTCTTGTTGTATGATTCTGCCACAGAATCATCCATGAAGTTCAGAATCAACAACTTACACAAGTTATTATCTTTCTTCTATTTTTGTTGCAAGATATGGTGTATGTCATCATTCATTTATATAAGAATGGGTTCTGGATCCGTCAACACATAGTCCACATTGACAAGTTGAAGATTCAGAGATATATTCCTCTTCTAGATGTTGTAGTGTTCTCCATCGAACTTCTCAAGTTTAGGAAAACTTGTGTCGATGAGACTTACACAATTTTCCATCTTTGTTGTTCGGATCTTACTTTGAGATTGTTACTCCTGAAGGTGACAAAGATCATACAAAGTATGTAAAATCAAAGATTACAAACTGACTTTTGGAATACAAACTAGCAACATCAAGTTGCTTGAAAAGAACTCTATAAAACTTGCATTCACAGTTGCTATAATGAACAGAAACAATAAAACAAATTCATGATGAAGAAGACAATTCGTTGGGGTGATAAAGATCATCATTGCCCAAAGCAAGGTTCGACCATTTACGTCGATCTGCTCTTAGAAACCAACAACTTCAATGTGTTGAACTTGTATAACACTTTTGTCATCCTTATTGTGGATCTCGAACTTGACGAATTGGATGAATAGAGAACACTTTGTGGATCTATTGCGGCTACTACTAACTCTCCTTTCATAGCAATCTATATTATCCTTTTATCTCTGAAGAGAAAAAAAGAATATATATATGGGAGGTATAAGCCAAACCCTAATTAGCCATCACCTAAATTCGGAGATAATCCCTATGGATAAGGGGCGGTTAATAACCATTATCTCCAAATCCAAAAAGATAAGGAGCGTTTATAACAGAAAATCCACTCGAATAGCCGCATGGTTCTATTTTCGTGCTAGGATGCTCTATATGGAAACCTATGCAGCATTTGAGCAGAAGCTTACACAATGCCCACACTACACCAGCAGAAGCCCATGCAGCACTCGTATTGTCCAACGGAAGCCCATACAATGATCCAGCGGAAGCCTATGTCGTGCCCATGTTGCACCTGCAAAAGCCCCAGTGCCGCGCCTACGTTGCGCCCTCACAACTCCTACACAAAAACTTGTGCCCTATGTGTACATAGAAGTTCAAAGTGTGCCATCAAAGTCTACTTTGTTCCCTTCGCCCTAGTTCGTGTTGCTAAGGCGGGGGCTAGCTCCTAAGGGAAATCCTAAAGTATGAGTGGCAAAAAATAAGAATGATTCTAAGGTGTCTTGATCCTTGCCCTCTAGGAAAATACCCTACCAAGCCAAGCACATGGGCTACAACTCTTATATTAAAATACACACTTGGGGTTGCTACATGGATGCAGGACTATTTTCTAGAGTTAAAGATAAAAATCCTAATAGTGGGAAGTGGTTGTGCCATAATAATTCAACATCTTCGTCCATACCGTGATGAAATGTTCTTTATAGTGGTATATCCAGGTATCTTTGATTTAAGAAATGTATGTTGGATTGCTTGTCTCCCACTTTTCTTTGAACATGTACATTGTATCATAACTATTTTTGGTACTTGCTAGCCAAATAATATCCCAATCATGGCATAATTCTGGTTTTTGTCAATTTTGTCATCCATCTTCTCAAACTTGATCTTGCATTGTACTAGGATATTCCTATTTATATGCAAAGTGCATAAAATTACTTGTGCGAGAAAATACGACATCTATAGCATTCTATAGGGCATATTCTTTGTCAGTCGTAAAATCGATGGCTCCCTATGTCCAGTGTGATGTAAATTAGGTTCTCTTAGTGCCCATGTGTAATCGTCAAGCATCTCAGACTTCATGAAACAAAAGGCCACAAAAAATGATTTTCCGTAGAGGTGTAGCTGGCAACGTGGAAAAGTGGTATCTTGAA